>JADANK010000427.1:0-70973 GCA_021292215.1 Lophura nycthemera | reverse complement strand
TTTCTCCTGAGGATTTTTCCCCACCCCTTTTCCCCCTCACCAATATCACTCATGGGCCCCGGGTGTGTAGGGCTGCCTGATCTTGTTGAGCTCAGCCCCTCCCAAGCTCAAAGCTTGGGCTGGCCCAACACCCTCTTTACAGACAATCATTGGGTTTAAATCAAATTTAAATTTGAAGGGGGAATGCATCCTGAAGATAAAAAAGCCTCAACACCTGACAGACAGATTCAAACTTTCTTCCTGAACATTGAAACACGCTACCTTTTTCTTGGCGGCATCTGTGCTTGTCCATCTCTCATGGGAGGGGGTTATTCCTAAACAGCGAATTTTATTTAAAAAATTCCTCTTAGGGAAGCATTAAAAGCAAATTCCCTCACATCCCACCGCTTTGTCATAGCAAAATACTGAATTCAAATTTCTAACAAAAAAAGGGAATTTCAAAAAGTTCGGGAAAATGCAAGAATTTTCTTGTTACCTCCCTCTTCAGCTTTAAACTTTGAAAACTTTGTCACCCCGGGTTTCTTTCCTCTTCAGCCCATTTTCTTCCCTCAAACGCATTCCAATATAGCCTAGATTCCCGACTTTTTCACAAAGATCACAAAACGTGCTCACTCATTTGTCAGAGGGGGAAAAAAACGATGGGACTCCAGGGCACCTTTGACCCGGAGGGGTCAGAGCAGGCAACCCCCGCCCAACATGGGCCCCCGCTTGCTGTAAGTTGAGACCCCAGTGGGTTTTCCAAACCCTATTCCTAGAACCAAGCGGTCCCCACAATCATGTGGTCCCAGCACTTGCTTTGGGAAGCACGGATAATTTAATTCACATGCCACCAGCAGGCTGACTTGTGAATGGCTGTCAGGGCATATCCTGTTACCAGAACAAACAAAGAGACAGGGTGAATCCATATTCAGCCTGTCTTCCGGTAATGGCTGATTGCCATCCAGTTCCCCAGTGATACAGCCTTAGGGCACAGGCTAGCTCAGCTTCACTTCTGTGGCCCCTGCACGTCTGTTTTCTGCTAGCTGCATTCCCAGCCAGGAACTGGCAGTGCCTTAATCAAAGGCAGATTTTCCAGTGACCACTCTACAGCCTCCCCTGAGCTTGGAGCCAGAGATTATGCTGTGCTGCCTACAGACCAGCATGACTTGGTCACAGTGAAGGTCACAGAGCAGAGCTGAGGAGGATGGGCAACGGGAGCGTTGCGTCAGGCACCCCATGCTATATGTCCCTTCCCACAGCTCCACAGCACCAAAAAAGCCCTCTCATGCCAATCCACTCCTCACAAACCGCCCCATTCTAGGGAGCTTGGGATTCCTCATCAGCATGATGAATCTACCCCAGCCGTCACCAAAGCACCCGCCTACTTTTTTGAACAACAACACCAAGAGAGGGGAGAAGGCGTTTTTGCCTGCAGAAAAAACTTATTGTTCCCAGATCCAGCTGGAGATGAGTATAGAGGCAAAAAAGGTCCAGTCAGCATCCTACTGAAGTGCATGGAAGAAAGAGGGATATGGGCAGGAAACGGCGGCCAAAGCATTGCAAAGGTGCCAGCAATGCCAGGTTGCTCGTGCCTTAGCCACTGTTGGGATGCCTCGCACTCCTCAAAACACCGCAGGCCCAGGCGTTTCAGCGAATGAGCTGATGGTAGCTGCGCTGGGACGCAGGCAGCGCCTGAGTTTAAGGGCCCAACAGGTGTCCCACAGCTTCCTGCTGTGGTGGCCAGGGCAGGGGCTGCAGGCAGGAAGAAGCGCTAGTTAGGGTCTGCCAACGGTGCAGGAGGCCGCCCGAGCCCCTGAGTGGCCCCTGCGCCGTAGAGGCCCCCAGCACCAGGAGCCCCAAAGGCGGGTGCTTAGGCGGAAGCCCACCACGCTTCTTGCTGGGGGAAGGAAGGAGCTGAGGATGGGCCCGGGGACGTGCCGACGACGGGGCGGTGGCTGGATGAAGGCCGAGGAGTCGGGGCACTGGCGGGCGCACAGCTCGTTGCAGCTCTCAGCGATGGGCTGAGGGACGGCGACGCTGGTTTTTGGTGGGCACAGGTCGTAGCAAGACATCTGGTGTGATCTGGGTACACAGGAATGGAAGTCGCAAGAGGGCCGACAGAAAAAAAAATGTCAGCAGCAGCAGATGGCAGCAAGTCGGCCCAGGGGCCTGAAGCCGGCCAGGTGAGTGGCCGGAGGGAGACGTGCTCTCCGACTTACCCTGTTCTCACGGAGATGGCGGGCGAGCTGTGTTTGGAGAAGGCCAGATTCCCATAGAGGCCCAGCTTTTATCCAGGCTGGAACATGGCTCATTAATCGCTGGGCCAATGGGCAGAGGTGGCACTCCCTGATGCTGAGGCCAGGCTTTCCTGCCCCTGCCCTCCCTGAGTCAACAGCCTGTGGCTGGACCAGTTCAGGACCCTTTGCTGTCTTCCCTCCCATTTCTGCTTGGTGGACCAAACGTGTAATGCTGAGCCAGCAGTGCCCGAGATGAGCGCCTTTGAGTTGGTGTTTTGTCATCTTGCCCCTCTGCAGATAACAAATGCACATTCAGTACTCAGACTCCGGTGCGCACGAGACTTTGGCTAAGATCTCTCCTCTCCCAAGACAACTATTCTGCTCCTCGCTCGGAGGAGCTGGCATGGCACCAGTGAGACAGCAGATCCCTGGGAAAAAGCTGTGGCACTCAGGGTGCTGCCACTCAGCCTGTGTCACACTCCCTGCCCTCTCAGATAGACAGAGGATGAGAAAGCAGCAGGGCTAATTTGCTGATTAGCAGTGGGATGGTCAGTGTACCAGCGTGGGGTAATTGGAGGGGCTGAGAGAGCAGGTCAGGGCTGCTAAGGCAGCAGCATCAGCAAAACAACCCCATGGCATGCAGGAAGGAGTTTGGAGTTTGGCTGCTGACAGCCACGTGCCCCCATCACAGAAAGCTCCTCCCCATGCACGCCAGCCCCCATAAAAGCGCTGCCCCGACTGAGTGCAGGCATCCATCTCTCTTGCCTGGCTCAGCTCGCAGAAAGGGTGAGTGGCTGGGCATCCTCTGGCAGAGGCTGGAGTGCGCCTCCCCAGGCAGTTTAGTCAGTGCCGGGGGCCCTGGTACCTGCGGCCTGCCTATGGCTGGGCAGCAATGGCAGAGTCTCCCGCCCTGCTGAGGGCAGGGAAGCCCAGAAAGGATAAAAGGATCTGCTCTGCCAGCGCATCTCCTCACTCACCACTTCTACTTTTCTGGCTTTGCCTTGCAGGGAAATCTCTTTTCACACCAAGATGTCTTGCTACGACCTGTGCCCACCAAAAACCAGCGTCGCCGTCCCTCAGCCCATCGCTGAGAGCTGCAACAAGCTGTGCGCCCGCCAGTGCCCCGACTCCTCGGCCTTCATCCAGCCGCCCCCAGTCGTGGTCACCTTCCCCGGCCCCATCCTCAGCTCCTTCCCCCAGCAAGCCGTGGTGGGCTCCTCCGGAGCACCCGCCTTTGGGGGCTCCCTGGGGCTGGGGGGCCTCTACGGTGCCGGGGCCACCCAGGGCTCGGGCGGCCTCTGCACCTTTGGCAGACCCTACGCTTCTCCTGCCTGCAGCCCCTGCGCCTTGCCCCGCTACAGCAGGAAGCTCTGGAACACCTGTGGGCCCTGCTAAACACAGGTGCAAGACTCCTCTCCTCTTCCTTCCTCAATCTCTGTGCTAATTTGTAATGCTCACTTTGTCTTCTATGGCCCTGAACTGGGCCCTGTGCTGGCCACTGCCTTGAAGATGCCTCAAGAAACACTTCTCCTGAAGACCCAGGCACTGACTTCCTGACTTGGACTGCAGTACCTCTTTGATGTTATGTTCTTTCCAGTCTTTGCAATAAAATTAATATGCATCCAATGTTTGAATCTTGGGCTTTTCTTCCTGGGTGCAATGGCTGCCCCACGTCTCCCTTCTCTCACGCATGGTCCCCACACCTGATCCAGAACAGGCTGTCAGCCCCCTGCCGTGCCAGGCTGTGTTTCCACGGGACAAAGCCCCTGGCCATGACACCTCTGACTCACACTACTGCTGCTCACCTCAGTAAGACCTGTCTGAATGTAGGCTACATGCTGACCATCAGGAAATGAAGCCACAGGGCATCTGAGAACCACCAACCTCCCTCCTGTGGATCTTCCCCATCTCCTATGGCCTCAGCAATATCCCCTCCATGCCTCACCTGAAGGCACAGATTGAGTTGAGAGGGAGTTTGTAGAAATAATCCACTCCAACTGTATCCTGAAGCCGTGCCACCACAGCACTTCAGTACAATATGGGTATATGAATTAGAAAGGATGCATCTGAATATAAAGGCCAATTCAACCTGACAGCACAGATTCAGACTTTCTTCTTGAACATTGACCACGCTACTTTCTTGGCGAGCGTTTGTACTTGTTCATCCTCTCATTGAAGATCTTCTTCCTAATAGCATAGCTTTTTGAAATTCCTCTTATGAAGCATTAAAGTCATCCCTCCCTCCCCACACTGTCTAGCTAAACACGAACTGGAATTTCTAAAAAATATAAAAGGATACAGCTCAAAAAGTAATGGGTGGGGGCTTTTCTGTGAAGTAGCAGATATTTCTTATTATCTCCTAACTTTACTTTAAATCTTCTGTCACCTGGATCTTCTGCTCTTCAAGTCATAATCTTCCTCAAATGCATTCAGTGCAGAAATCATAGCCTTGATCCTGACTTCCTCACAAAGATCACAAGTGACTCACTCAGTTACAGTCCTCTGAAAAAAAAAGATGACCGAGAGACACCTCAGACCTCAGTGGGATCAGAGCTTCATGCCACTCAGACCCACCTAGGACTCGCTGCTGCTAAGTATTAGATCCAGTGATTCACCCCGTTCTAGAACAAGTGCTCACCATCTCCCCTGTGATCCCAGCACCTCCGCTTTGATACCACTGATGAGTTTAATTTACGTGCCACGAGTAGGCTGACTTGGAATGGATGTCAGCACAGCCTGACACTAGAAAGATCAAGACAGGTGATCCACGCTCAGCCTGCTTCCAGATAATGGCTGATGCCATCCAGTTTCCCAGTGATCCCAGCCTCGGGGCACATTTGAGGCTCATGCTCCACTTTTGTGTCCACCTGCCCACGTGGGTCCCTGTAAGGCCGTTTTCCAGCCAGGAACTGGCAGGCCAATAAGCAAGGGCAGCATTTGCCAATGGACCACTATCCCACGCTCCCCTGAGCTTGGAGCCAAGCTCATGCGCTGCTTCTAAGAGCAGGCATGACTGGCCAGAGCTGGTCCCACCTGCAGATCTGGACGGATGTGTCAAGGAAGTGGATCAGCCACCATCCTGCTCCTGTTCCCTCCCACAGCTTCACCAAAAGGCCCCCTCTCCATCATCTATCCATATTCTATCCAAACCACTCCATAGTACAAAGGAAAACCTGGGATTCTCAATCAGGCAGGAAATTCACCCTCCCCCAGCCGTCACAAAGCAACCCGCTACTTTTTGAAAACAACATCCAAGAGAGGGGAGAAGCTGTTTGTGCATGCAGAAAAACTTTATTGTTCCAGATCAGCTGGAGATGAGGATCGAGGACAAAAGGGCCAGTCGATCCTATGAAGTGCATGGAAGAAGAGGATCTGGGGCAGGAGAGTGGCCAAAGCATGCAAATGTGCCAGCACTGCCAGTGCTCGGGCCTCAGCCAAGCTGGAGATACTCCCCCCTTCTCAAACACTGCGGCCCAAGGAGTTTCAGGCATGAGGGGATGCTGGGTGGGGGGGCGCTGGAGCAGGAGCGCCTTGAGTTTAGCATGGCCCACAGGTGTCCCACAGGCCTTCCTGCTGTATCGGGAAGGCGCAGGGGCTGCGGCAGAGAAGCGTTACGGTGGGTTGCCAACAGGTTGCAGAGGCCGCCGACCCTGAGTGGCCCCGGCGCCGTTAGAGGCCCCCCAGGCCCCCAGGGAGCCCCCACAAGGCGGGGTGCTCCGGAGGAGCCCACCACGGCTTGCTGGGGGAAGGAGCTGAGGATGGGGCCGGGGAAGGTGACCACGACTGGGGGCGGCTGGATGAAGGCCGAGGAGTCGGGGCACTGGCGGGCGCACAGCTCGTTGCAGCTCTCAGCGATGGGCTGGGGCACGGCAACGCTGGTTTTAGGTGGGCACAGGTCGTAGCAAGACATCTTGGTGTGATGGGATGAGCCTGCAGTGCAAAGTTGCAAAAAGGGGAGCTGTGAGTGAGGAGATGCCCTGGCAGAGCTAACCATGTGAACAGGGACTGGTCTTCACAGAGTAGGACCATAGCCTCTGTCATTGTTGCAATGCCATAGTCACCTCACATCAGCCTGCTCTCCTGCCATCAAGACCCACTCCAGCCCCTGCCAGAGGAGGCCCATTTACTCACCCTTTTCCTGAGCTGAACCAGGCAGGAGAGGTGAATGTCAGCACTCACCCTAGGCTGCTCTTTTATTAGGGCCTGTGTGCATTGGGAGGAGCTGACCTGTTTGGGGTCACATGGCTATCAGCAGCTGATCCTCAGTCTCCTATGTGCATACCATGGGGCTGTTTTGCTGATGCTGTTTACTTGGCAGCCCCCACCTCCTCACTCAGCCCCAGCAATTACCCTGCTCAGACACTGGCCAAACCTCTGCTAATGGGCAAATTAGGCCTGCTGCTCTCCCATCCTCTGCTTGTGTAAGAGGGTACAGTGACATGACAACATGACAAATGCTGAGTGGCTGTTCCCTTTGTGCCACAGCACTTCCCCAGAGGCTTGGTTTTGCTGCAGCTTCATGCCAGCTGTCCATAGCAACAGGGAGGAGCAGGGTCACAGCACTGGGCAAGTAGAAGGTTTTTCCAAAGCCTCTTGCATGCTGTCATCTGAGTGACAAACGCACTGCAGTTGTTATCTGCAGATAGGTGAGGTGATGAAACACCAAATCAAAGGCACTCCTCTCAGTCACAGCGTGCTCAGCACTACACATTTTGTCCTACAAAGCAGGAAGAAGAGGGCAGGTAGTAAAGGGGCCTGTGCTGGTCCAGCCAGGGATTGCTGACACAGGGAGGGCAGGAGCAAGCCAGCCTTGCCTCGGCATCAGGGAGTGCTGCCTCTGCCCATTGGCCCAGAGGGTGATGAGCCATGGCCCGGCCTGGATAAAAGCTGGGTCTGCTCAGAGCCCTCCAAAGCACTGCTCTGGCCTCCTTCTCCTTGGGAACCAGAGGTAAGTTCGGAGGAGCACTTCTCCTCCTGCCCTCAACTGGGCCTGCTTCAGCCCTGGGCTGAGCTCTGCAGCTGCCGTTTGCGTGACACGTCTGACCTCTTGCAGAGCACCATCTCATCCCGCACAAAGATGTCTTGCTACGACCTGTGCCCACCAAAAACCAGCGTCGCCGTCCCTCAGCCCATCGCTGAGAGCTGCAACGAGCTGTGCGCCCGCCAGTGCCCCGACTCCATCGGCCACTGTCATCCAGCCACCGCCCGTCGTCGTCACCTTCCCCGGCCCCATCCTCAGCTCCTTCCCCCAGCAAGCCGTGGTGGGCTCCTCCGGAGCACCCGCCTTTGGGGGCTCCCTGGGGCTGGGGGGCCTCTACGGCGCCGGGGCCACTCAGGGCTCGGGCGGCCTCTGCACCTTTGGCAGACCCTACGCTTCTCCTGCCTGCAGCCCCTGCGCCTTGCCCCGCTACAGCAGGAAGCTCTGGGACACCTGTGGGCCCTGCTAAACTCAGGCGCTGCCTGCTCCCAGCGCCACCAGCATCCCCTCATGCCTGAACTCCTGGGCCTGCAGTGTTGAGAAGTGTGGAGTATCTCCAGCTGTGGCTGAGGCCCGAGCAACTGGCAGTGCTGGCACCTTTGCATGCTTTGCCCACGTCTCCTGCCCATTCCTCTTCTTCCATGCACTTCAGTATGAATCTGACTGGCCTTTTTTCTTATCCAAATCTCCCGCTGATATGGGAACCACACTAATTTTTTCTGCCAATCTAACAAACGCCTTCTCCCTCTCTTGGATGTTGTTTCAAAAAAGTAGCGGGTGCTTTTGTGACGGCTGGGGGAGGGTAAGTCCTGCTGATGAGAATCCCAGGTTTTCCTTTGTACTGTGGGAGTGTTTGGAGTAGATATGGATAGATATGGAGAGGGGGCCTTTTGGTGAAGCTGTGGGAGGGACAGAGAGCAGGATGGTGCTGAGCGCACTGCCTTGCCCATCCTTCTCAGCTCTGCAGTGGGACCAGCTCTGCCAAGTCATGCTGCTCTGTAGAAGCAGCGCATGAGCTCTGGCTCCAAGCTCAGGGGAGGCTGGAGAGTGGTCATTGGCAAATGCTGCCCTTGCTTATTGGCCTGCCAGTTCCTGGCTGGAAAACGGCCTTACAGGGACCCACGTGGGCAGGTGGACACAAAAGTGGAGCATGAGCCTCAAATGTGCCCCGAGGCTGGGATCACTGGGAAACTGGATGGCATCAGCCATTATCTGGAAGCAGGCTGAGCGTGGATCACCTGTCTTGATCTTTCTAGTGTCAGGCTGTGCTGACATCCATTCCAAGTCAGCCTACTCGTGGCACGTAAATTAAACTCATCAGTGGTATCAAAGCGGAGGTGCTGGGATCACAGGGTAGATGGTGAGCACTTGTTCTAGAACGGGGTGAATCACTGGATCTAATACTTAGCAGCAGCGAGTCCTAGGTGGGTCTGAGTGGCATGAAGCTCTGATCCCACTGCGGTCAGGCATGTCGCTGCATCCTCTTTTTCCTCTGAGGACTGAGCGAGTCACTCGTGATCTTTGAGGGAACATCTGAATCTAGCCTATGATTGACTGCGGTTTAGAAGAATATGGCCTTAACAGCTGGCAATCTCAGTGACAGAAGCTTAAAGTAAAGATAGAAGGCGAGGTAATAAGAAATATCTGCTACTTACCAGAAGCCTTTTTGACTCTATCATTTGTTAGAAATTCAGTTCAGGGTTTAGCTATGGCAAGCAATGGGGTGTGAGGAAAAGGCTTAAGTCTTCACAAAGGCAATTTTATCTAACTAAGGAATAATCTGTCCAATGAGAGGATGGACAAGCAAAGATGCTTTCAGGGGAAAATATGTGTCAGTGTCCAGGCAGCAAGTTTAAAGTGTGCTTGTAAGGCGGTTGGAGCCTTATTGTAAGCATGTGATTCCCTTTGCTTTTATGGTACCCAAAGACCGTCTGTAGTGGCCACTGGCAGCACAGCTTGAACACACAATTGAAGTGGATGATTTCCTAGAAATTTCCTCACAACTTTCTCTGCGTCTTCAGATTGGGCATGGAGGGGATACTGCTGAGGCCATGGGAGTTGGGGAGGATCCGCAGGAGGGAGGATGGCAGTTCGCAGATGCCCTGTGGCTTCATTTCCTGATGGTCAGCATGTAGCCTACATTCAGAAAGGGCTCGTGCAGATAGGCAGCAGCACGAGGAGCAAGCGGTGTCATGGCCCAGGGCTTGTCCCGTGGAAAACAGCCCTGCGCACGGCAGGGGGGCTGACACGCCTGTTACTGGATCCCGGCGGTGTGGGGGACATGCGTGAGAGAAGGAGACGCGCGGCAGATTGCCACCAGGAAGAAAATCCCAAGATTCAAACTTGGATGCCTATTAATTTTATTGTAAAGGACTGGAAATAACATAACGTCAAAGGGTCACTGCCCAGGCCCAAGTCAGGAAAAATCGGTGGCCTGGGTTCTCAGGAGACGTGTTTTCTTGAGGCATCTTCAATGCAGTGGCAGGCCACGGGCCCAGTCAGTGGGCCATAGAAGCCAAAGTGAGCCTTACACATTAGCCAGAGGATTGAGGGAAGGAAGAAGGAGAGGAGTCTTGCACCTGTGTTAGCGTGGCCCACCGGTGTTCCAGAAACTTCCTGCTGTAGCGGGGCAAGGCGCCAAGGCGCAGGGCTGCAGGCAGGAGCAGCGTAGGGTCTGCCAAAGGTGCAGAGGCCTCCCGAGCCCTGGGTGGCCCCGGCACCGTAGAGGCCCCCCAGGCCCAGGGAGCCCCCAAAGGCAGGTGCTCCGGAGGAGCCCACCACAGCTTGCTGGGGGAAGGAGCTGAGGATTGGGCCGTGGAACGGTGACGACGACGGGCGGTGGCGGATGACGGCCGTTGTTGGTCGGCGGCACTGGCGCACTGCGCACAAGCTCGTTGAAGCTCTCAGCGATGGGCTGGGGCACGGCAACGCTGGTTTTGGGTGGGCACAGGTCGTAGCAAGACATCTTGGTGTGAAAAGAGATTTCCCTGCAAGGCAAAGCCAGAAAAGTAGAAGTGGTGAGTGAGGAGATGCGCTGGCAGAGCAGATCCTTTTATCCTTTCTGGGCTTCCCTGCCCTCAGCAGGGCGGGAGACTCTGCCATTGCTGCCCAGCCATAGGCAGGCCTCAGTACCCCGCACTACTGCCTGGGAGGCGCACTCCAGCCTCTGCCAGAGGATGCCCAGCCACTCACCCTTTCTGCGAGCTGAGCCAGGCAAGAGAGATGGATGCCTGCACTCAGTCGGGGCAGCGCTTTTATGGGGGCTGGCGTGCATGGGGAGGAGCTTTCTGTGATGGGGGCACGTGGCTGTCAGCAGCCAAACTCCAAACTCCTTCCTGCATGCCATGGGGTTGTTTTGCTGATGCTGCTGCCTTAGCAGCCCTGACCTGCTCTCTCAGCCCCTCCAATTACCCCACGCTGGTACCATGACATCCCACTTCTAATCAGCAACTAGCCCTGCCTGCTTTCTATCCTCTGTTCTATCTGAGAGGGCAGGGGAGTGGCACACAGGGCCTGAGTTCGCGCACCCTGAGTGCCACCGCTTTTCCCAGGGATCTGATGTCTCACTGGGGCCATGCCAGCTCTCCGACGTTCGGAGCAGAATGTTGCTTGGGAGAGGAGAGATCTTAGCCAAAGTCTCGTGCGCACCGGAGTCTGAGTACTGAATGTGCATTTGTTATCTGCAGAGGGGCAAGATGACAAAACACCAACTCAAAGGTGCTCATCTCGGCACCTGCTGCTTCAGCAATTACCACGTTCGGTCCACCCAAGCAGAAATATGCGGAGGGAAAGGCAGCAAAGGGTTCCTTGATATGGTCCAGCCACAGGCTGTTGACTCAGGGAGGGCAGGGGCAGGAAAGCTGCCTCCGCACTCAGGGTCGTGCACCTCGCCCATTGGCCCAGCGATTAATGCGCAATGTTCAGCCTGGAAACTTGGTCCTCTCTGGAATCTCCAAACACAGCTCTGCCCGCCATCTCTTGAGAACAGGGGTAAGTCGAGACACTTCCTCCTCCTGTCCTCACCTGCAGCATGCTCAGGCCCCTTGGGCCTGAGCTGCTGCCATCTGCTGTGAGTGACACTGTCTGCCCTCTTGCAGAGCACCATCTCATCCCGCATAAAGATGTCTTGCTACGACCTGTGCCCACCAAAAACCAGCGTCGCCGTCCCTCAGCCCATCGCTGAGAGCTGCAACGAGCTGTGCGCCCGCCAGTGCCCCGACTCCTCGGCCTTCATCCAGCCGCCCCCAGTCGTCAATCCCATTCCCCGGCCCATCTCAGCTCCTTCCCCAGCCGCCGTGGTGGGCTCCTCCGGAGCACCCGCCTTTGGGGGCTCCCTGGGGCTGGGGGGCCTCTACGGCGCCGGGGCCACTCAGGGCTCGGGTGGCCTCTGCACCTTTAGCAGACCCTACGCTTCTCCTGCCTGCAGCCCCTGCGCCTTGCCCCGCTACAGCAGGAAGCTCTGGGACACCTGTGGGCCCTGCTAAACCCTGTCCCTGACCTTAGCCAGGACCAACTGGTGCTGTGCGGGACACTGAACATCTGTAACTCCATCTGTGGCTTGTGTTGCAGTGCTATCGCGTTCACATTCCCTATTCTCTTCTTCCTCGTACTCCCTCTGCACAGACAGGGCCTGTTGCCTGGCCTTCCTCTGTTCTCTGTCCCTTTTCATTGCCCTGCTGTACACAATAAAGATTTTCTGAATGCAGTTCTGTCTCCTCCGTCTCTGTTGTGTTCCAGGAAACCCCACATCAGTTGTTCAGTTGCTGTAGAAGGGGAAACCATTGTCGTGGAATGCTTTGGGCCCTATAGTGGTAGACTGATAAGAGGATCAGACAGTGCATAGAGGGCTTTTGATGGAGCTGCCAGAGCTGAGAAAGGGACACAAAGCAAGAGGGTGCTGAGGTCACTGCTTTGCTCAAACTCCTCAGCCATAGACTGGGACCAGCTCTGCCATGTCAAGCTGCTCCATGCAAGCTCAGCCCCAGAGCTTCAGTGAGTCCAGGGAAGGCTGGAGAGCAAGTGTAGTGAATGTTGTTCTTGGTGATTGTACACGTAGCCCCTCGCTGAACTGCAACCTTGAGGGAATCTACTCAACCGGTGGCCACCAAGTAGAGCATGAGCCAGCACTGTGTCCATGGGCTTTGACCGATACCTCCTGATTGTTGAGAATGTCAGTAACAGTAACCATAACTTGGAAGCAGGCTGATCATGGATCATCTGTTTCCCCAGTTCCTGTTTCTGGCTGTACTGGCACCCATTCACATGTGAGCCTGCTACAGGCACTGGGTTCTACCTATCATCAGTATCAAAGCCCATCTGTGTTATCAATTGCCAGGTGCTGGGTCCTCAGGGTGTGCTGACCCCCACTGGAGATGCTTTTGGGTAGAACAATCCTTCGATCCCTTTGTGGTCAGGGATGCCTCTGTGGTCAGCTTCTTCCTTCTGAGGGTGGGTTGTAGTGACAGAAGTGTTCTTTATATAATAAGAAATCTCAGCTAATTAAGAGAATGTTTATTTGATCTGTACTCTGCTAATTGTTGGAAATTGTTAGTAACAATAAGCTACGCTAACTGTTGAAGTGTGAGTGAATACCTCAATGGTTAATGCTTCACAGGGGAAGTATAAGCTTGTTTTTCAGGAAAATCTCTTCACTGAGAAGCTGCAGAAGCGAGGAACAGACTCTCCAATGAGGTGGTTTTGACAGTGTTTAAGATACAGGTTGGAATTTGTGCTGTCAGGAGTTGGAGCCCAGATCTACACAATATGATTCCCTTCTAATTCAGAATACCAATGATTCAGTGACTTGCTTGGAGGTGGCACCGCATGTGCTGGTGATTAAAACTAATCTGCACTTTCAGAGGTTACCTCACCACACAGGCAGTCCCTTCAGATGGGTAGAGAGGGCATTTCATAATGGCTATGGGGAGTTGGAGAGCATTCCCATAGTAGAGCCTGGATGTCTGCAGATGCCATGGGACTGCATTTCCCATCGGCTGTAAGCCTCCTGAATCCTCACAGGGCCTCACCAGACTGAATGCAGCACTGTGTGAACCAGAGCTGGCATGGCTGGGTACTTAGCCCTAAAATAGCAAAGCCTGGCTCAGCATGGGGCTGAGAGCCTGTCCTGGCCAAGTGGTGAAGCTGTGTGCAGAGGAAAGGAGCTACCATGGAGTTTGAAAAGAAAGGCCCAAGATTCAAACATTGGATGCAAGATGATTTTATTGTAAAAACAGGAAAGAACTAACACAAGAGATATGTACGAAGCCCAAGCAGGCAGGAGAAACCTGGGGCATAAGGAGAAGTGTTTCTTCAGGCTTCTCCAGGACAGCAGCCAGCACAAGGCCCAGAAAGGACAATGGAAGACAATGTAGAAATCATGAGTTAGTTCATTAACAGGAAAAGGAAGAAGGAAGAGAGGAAGTCCAGGCCCAGGTTTAGCAGGGCCCGCAAGTGTTCCAGAGCTTCCTGCTGTAGCGGGGCAAGGCGCAGGGGCTGCAGGCAGGAGAAGCGTAGGGTCTGCCAAAGGTGCAGAGGCCGCCCGAGCCCTGAGTGGCCCCGGCGCCGTAGAGGCCCCCCAGCCCCAGGGAGCCCCCAAAGGCGGGTGCTCCGGAGGAGCCCACCACGGCTTGCTGGGGGAAGGAGCTGAGGATGGGGCCGGGGAAGGTGACGACGACGGGCGGTGGCTGGATGAAGGCCGATGAGTCGGGGCACTGGCGCGCGCACAGCTCGTTGCAGCTCTCAGCGATGGGCTGGGGCACGGCAACGCTGGTTTTGGGTGGGCACAGGTCGTAGCAAGACATCTTGGTGTGATGGGATGGAGCTCTGCAAGAGGGCAGACAGTGTCACGCAGCGGCAGATGGCAGCAGCTCAGGCCCAGGGGCCTGAAGCAGGCTCAGGTGAGGGGCAGGAGGAGAAGTGCTCTCCGACTTACCCTGTTCTCAAGGAGATGGCGGACAGAGCTGTGAATGGGAGAGCTCTGTGCAGCACCGGCTTTTATCCAGGCTGGGCCACGGCTCATCACCCTCTGGGCCAATGGGCAGAGGCGGCACTCCCTGATGCTCAAGGCCAGGGTGGCCTCCTCCTGCCCTCCCTGTGTCAGCAATCCCTGGCTGGACAAGCACAGGCTCCTTTACTGCCTACCTTCTTCTTTCTGCTTTGTAGGACAAATGTGCGGCGCTGAGCAGGCTATGACAAAGAGGTGTGCCTGTGATTTGCTGTTCCATCACCTCACCCTTCGCAGATAACAACTGCAGTGCGTTTGTCACTCAGACTGCTGCTGAGCGGGGGGCGTGGGACAGACCTTCTCCTTCCCCAGTGCCACCATCCTGCTCCTCCCTGAGGCTCTGCACAACTGGCATGAGGACACAGCAAAACCACGGCCCTGGGGAAGTGCTGTGGCATGCAGAGCACTGCCACTCAGCCTTCGTAATGCTCCCTGCCCTCTTACAGAGGCAGAGAATGAGAGGGCAGTGCGGCTAATTTGCCCATTAGCAGAGGGCTGGCCAGCGTCTCAGAAGGCCAATTGCAGGGGCTGAGAGAGCAGGTGGGGGCTGCCAAGGAAATAGTGTCAGCAAAACAGCCCTGTGTCACACAGGGAGGAGATTGGGCTTTGGCTGTTGACAGCCACATGCCCCCATCACGGACAGCTCCTCCCCATGCTTACTGGCCCCCATAAAAGTGAGGTCCTGGGTGAGCACCAGCATCCATTGCTCTTTCTTGCCTGGCTCAGCTTGGGAAAAGGGTAAGTGGCTGTGCTTCCTTGGACAGGGGTTGGAGTGGGGAACCTGGGCAGGAGATCAGATTCCTGGGTGGTGCCTTTGGCCCTGCAGCAATAGGGGACGCTCTGGCCCTGTGGCGTGCAGGGAAGCTCCCATGTCATGGAAGATGCTCTGCCAGGGCATCTCCTCACTCACAGCTCCATGCTTTGTGGCTTTGCATTGCAGGGAAATCTCTTTTCACACCAAGATGTCTTGCTACGACCTGTGCCCACCCAAAACCAGCGTTGCCGTGCCCCAGCCCATCGCTGAGAGCTGCAACGAGCTGTGCGCGCGCCAGTGCCCCGACTCATCGGCCTTCATCCAGCCACCGCCCGTCGTCGTCACCTTCCCCGGCCCCATCCTCAGCTCCTTCCCCCAGCAAGCCGTGGTGGGCTCCTCCGGAGCACCCGCCTTTGGGGGCTCCCTGGGGCTGGGGGGCCTCTACGGCGCCGGGGCCACTCAGGGCTCGGGCGGCCTCTGCACCTTTGGCAGACCCTACGCTTCTCCTGCCTGCAGCCCCTGCGCCTTGCCCCGCTACAGCAGGAAGTTCTGGGACACCTGTGGGCCCTGCTAAACACAGGTGCAAGACTCCTCACCTCTTCCTTCCTCGTTCTCTGTGCTGATTTGTGATGCCCACTTTGTCTTTTTTTTGTGTGTGTGGCCCTGAACTGGGCCCTGTGCTGGCCACTGCCTTGAAGATGCCTCAAGAAACACTTCTCCTGAAGACCCAGGCACCTCCTACTTCCTGCCTTGGACTGTAGTATGTCTTTGATGTTGTGTCCATTCCTGTCTTTACAATAAAATAAGCTTGCATCCCATGTTTGTATGTTGGGATTTTCTCCTTGGGTACAGTGGATGCTCCAGGTCTCCCTTCTCCCACACATGGTGCCTACATCTGGCACAGAAGAGGCTCTCAGCCCCCTGCCAAGCCAGGCTGTATTTCCATGGGTCAAAGCCCCTGGCCATGACAACTCTGGCTCACAGTTTTCTGTTGTCCATCTTGATGCGACTTGTCTGAAAGTAGGCTGCTCCCTGACCAGCAGGAAATGCAGCTACGCGGCATCTGAGAACTGCCATCCTCTCTCCTGAGGATTTTCCCCACCTCCCATGGCCTCACCAATATCACTTCCATGCCCCGTGTGTAGGGACTGCCTGATCTTGTTGAGCTCAGCCCCTCCCACAGCTCAAGCTGTGCTGCCAACAGCCTCTACAGACAATCATTGGGTATCATGAATTAGAAGGGAATGCATCCTGAAGATAAAGCCTCCAACACCTGACAGCACAGATTCAAACTTTCTTCCTGAACATTGACCACGCTACTTTCTTGGCGAGCATCTGTGCTTGTCCATCCTCTCACTGGGAGATTATTCCTAACAGCGTAATTAGTTAAAATTCCTCTTAGGAAGCATTAAGCAATTCCCTCACATCCCACCGCTTGTCATAGCTAAATACTGAATTCAATTTCTAACAAACAAGGAAGTCAAAAATGCTTCTGGTAAATAGCAGATATTTCTTGTTACCTCCTCTTCTAGCTTTACTTTGAAACTTCTGTCACCGGGATCTTCTCCTCTTCATGCCATTTTCTTCCTCAAACGCATTCAATCATAGCCTAGATTCAGACTTTTTCACAAAGATCACAAGTGACTCACTCATTTGTCAGAGGAAAACGATGACTCCAGGGACACCTCTGACCACGGAGGGGTCAGAGCTTCAGGCAACCCAGCCCAACATGGGCCTCGCTGCTGATAAGTTGTAGATCCAGTGATTCACCCTATTCTAGAACAAGCGGTCCCCACATATCCTGTGGTCCCAGCACATCTGCTTTGGGAGCACTGATGAATTTAATTCACATGCCACCAGCAGGCTGACTTGTGAATGGCTGTCAGCATATCCTGTTACCAGAAAAAAAAGAGACAGGTGATCCATATTCAGCCTGCTTCCAGGTAATGGCTGATGCCATCCAGTTTCCCAGTGATCACAGCCTTAGGGCACATGGCTAGCTCAAGCTTCACTTTTGTGGCCCCCTGCACGTCTGTTTCTGTAAGGCTGCATTCCAGCCAGGAACTGGCAGTGCATTAATCAAAGGCAGCATTTTCCAGTGACCACTCTCCAGCCTCCCCTGAGCTTGGAGCCAGAGCTTATGCTGTGCTGCTACAGACCAGCATGACTTGGTCACAGTGCAGGTCACAGAGCAGAGCTGAGGAGGATGGGCAAGGGAGCGTGGTCAGCACCATCCTGCTCTCTGTCCCTTCCACAGCTCCCACAGCCCACCAAAAAGCCCTCTCTGCCATATCCACTCCTCACAACCGCACCATTCTAAGGGGAGCTTGGGATCCTCATCAGCATGATTGAATCTACCCCAGCCGTCACAAAAGCACCCGCTACTTTTTTGAAACAACATCCAAGAGAGGGAGAAGGCATTTGTGAATGCAGAAAAACTTTATTGTTCCCAGATCAGCTGGAGATGGGGATAGAGGAAAAAAGGCCAGTCAGATTCATACTGAAGTGCATGGAAGAAGAGGAATGGGCAGGAGACGTGGGCAAAGCATGCAAAGGTGCCAGCACTGCCAGTTGCTCGGGCCTTAGCCACTGTTGGAGATGCTCAGCACTCCTCAACACCGCAGGCCCAGGCGTTCAGGAATGAGCTGATGGTAGTTGCGCTGGGAGCAGGCAGCGCCTGAGTTTAGCAGGGCCCACAGGTGTCCCAGAGCTTCCTGCTGTAGCGGGGCAAGGCGCAGGGGCTGCAGGCAGGAGAAGCGTAGGGTCTGCCAAAGGTGCAGAGGCCGCCCGAGCCCTGAGTGGCCCCAGCGCCGTAGAGGCCCCCCAGCCCCAGGGAGCCCCCAAAGGCGGGTGCTCCGGAGGAGCCCACCACGGCTTGCTGGGGGAAGGAGCTGAGGATGGGGCCGGGGAAGGTGACGACGACGGGCGGAGGCTGGATGAAGGCCGATGAGTCGGGGCACTGGCGGCGCACAGCTGTTGCAGCTTCTCAGCGATGGGCCTGGGGACGGCACGCTGGTTTTAGGTGGGCTCAGGTCGTAGCAAGACATCTTGGTGTGATGGGATGGAGCTCTGCAAGAGGGCAGACAGTGTCATGCAGTGGCAGATGGCAGCAGCTCAGGCACAGGGACCTGAAGCAGGGCTTATTGAAGGACAAGAGAAGTGCTCTTGACTTACCCTGTTCTCAAGGAGAAGGAGGTCAGAGCTGTGCCTGGGAGAGCTCTGTGCAGCACCAGCTTTTATCCAGACTGGGCCACAGCTCATCACCTTCTGGGCCAATGGGCAGAGGCGGCACTCCCTGGTGCCATGTCCAGGTTGGTCCTTCACTGCCTTCCCTGTGTCAGCAGCACCTGGCTGGTCCAGTACAGGCTCCTTTACTGCCTTCCCTTCTCTTTCTGCTTCATAGAGAAAATATGGGATGCTGAGCAGGCAGTGCCCAAGAGAAGAGCCTTTGATTTGGCATTACATCACCTCATCAATCTGCAGATAAGAACTGCAGTGAGTTTGTAATTCAGACGCTGGCGTGCGGGATGCCTTGACAAACCATCCACTTGAGCTGTGCCATCATCCTGCTCCTCCCTGCTGCTCCACGCATCTGACATGAGGCCACAGCATAAGCAAGCCTGGCAGCAAACACTGTGGCATGCAGAGCACTGCCACTCATCATTTGTCATGCATCCTGCCATCTTACAAAAGCACAAGCCTAGAGTGCAGTGGGGCTAATTTCCCCATTACAGAGGGCTTGCCAGCTACCAAGCAGGGTAATTGCAGGGGCTGAGGGAGTGGGTGGGTGCTGCTGAGGAAAAACATCAGCAAAACAGCCCCAAGGTATGCACATAGGAGACTGGGGTTTGGCTGCTGATAGCCACGTGCCACCATCATGGCCAGCTCCTCCCCACGCATGATAGCCCCCATAAAAGCATTGCCCTGGATGAGAGTCGGCATCCACCTCTCCTGCCTGGCTCAGCTCGTGAAAAGGGTGAGTGGATGGGTCTCCTCTGGCAGAGGCTGGAGTGGGTCTCGATGGCAGGAGAGCAGGCTGATGTGAGGTGACTATGGCATTGCAACAATGACAGAGGCTATATTCCTATTCTGTGAAGACCAGTGCCTGTTCACGTAGTTAGCTCTGCCAGGGCATCTCCTCACTCACAGCTCCACGCTTTCTGGCTTTGCATTGCAGGGAAATCTCTGTCACACCAAGATGTCTTGCTACGACCTGAGCCCACCTAAAACCAGCGTTGCCGTGCCCCAGCCCATCGCTGAGAGCTGCAACGAGCTGTGCGCGCGCCAGTGCCCCGACTCATCGGCCTTCATCCAGGCCCCCGCCCCGTCCGTTCGTCCCTTCCCCGGCCCCATCCTCTCCTTCCCCCAGCAAGCCGTGGTGGGCTCCTCCGGAGCACCCGCCTTTGGGGGCTCCCTGGGGCTGGGGGGCCTCTACGGCGCTGGGGCCACTCAGGGCTCGGGCGGCCTCTGCACCTTTGGCAGACCCTACGCTTCTCCTGCCTGCAGCCCCTGCGCCTTGCCCCGCTACAGCAGGAAGCTGTGGGACACCTGTGGGCCTTGCTAAACTCAGCCCTTGATCTTCTCTCCTCCTCCTTACTCATTGTAAGGAGGATTGGCATCATCGATGTGTGATGCCAACGTTGTCCTGCAGGGTCCTTTCCAGCTCCTGTGATGGCCGCTGCGTGGAGGACACCTGAAGAAACTCCTCTCCTGAAGCCCCAGGCACCTCTTATCTGCCTGGGCCTTGTACTCATCTCTGCTGTTGTGTCCTTTCCTGTCTTTACAATAAAATCAACTTGCATCCAATTCTTGACTCTCAGGCTTTTCTTCCTCAGCAACCATGGGAGTTCCAGAGCTGCCTTCCCCTGCACTTAGCCACCCCCTTGGTTCTGGGCAGGCTCTCAGTAACATCCTGAGCCGGGTCACGCTGCTTTGAAGTAAAGCCCCTGGCCGTGGCAGCTCTGGCTCACATCTCTCCACAGTCCTTGTCTGAATGCAGGCTGCTCCACACCTCCGTGGCATGCAGCTGCAGGGCAGATTCAGACCTCCAGCTTCCATCACCAGTTGCTTTCCAAGGCTCAACTAAAATCATGTCTCAGCCCTATCTGAAAGGTCTGGCTTACTTGTGAGGGGACATCTAGAAGTTATCTCCTCCTGCCACCTTCTCTAACTGGGCCACCTACGTCACTTCATTGGAGCATTGGATATCCAGAATTAGAATGTCATGGTAACCTGAGGATCGGAAATGCAGCTGCTAACAACTCAGATTCCAGCATTAATCTTTAGCTCAGTCCAAAGCACTTCCACAGAGAGTCTGTTCTGTGCCTGAGTAGTTTCTCAGTCAAGTGCTTTTCCTAAAGAGACGACTTGAACTTCTCCCCTTATGCAGCAGGAGGTCGGAAGCTGTTTCTTCAGACCCAGCACTTTGCATAGCTTGCTGCTACATTCCATTTCTAACCATTTGGAATACTCACAGCCCACCAAAATCTCTCCTAACTACTACTGCTTTCCTATTGTCTAGATTTCTTGTAGTACCAAGAAAATTCATTCTCATGGGTCCCTTGCAGGTTACATCAATTTCTTATTAATCTGCACTCCATGCAATATGCATTTCCTTGACTCTGACATTACATAGATGATCGTAAATGACATGCTCAGGACATGGAAGAAATCAACACTGAACCAGGCCTGCATTTCCATGGACAAATCAGGCATTCCCAGATCTGGTGCTGAGATAATGAGGAGCAGCACGACTTGGCAGAGCTGGTTCCACCCGTAGTGTGAGGTAGACAGGCGAAGGACTGCAGGCAGCTCCCTCCCGCTCTCTGCCCATTCTCTTCAGCTCACCCTAACCCCAGAAGATGCTCCCTCAATCATATTCACCTCCCTCATCCACCTGGCCCAAGGGAGACCTGAGCATCTCAGCACCAGCAATTGTCCTTCCCCAACTATTGCAAAACCACCCAGGAGTTCAGCTGAATCACAACAAACGGAGGGGAAGACAGGAATGGCTGCATTAAACCTTTATTGTTCCCATCGGGGCAGAATGGGAAAAGAGAGCAAATATCATTTCAGGCAGGGAATCCTGGCCGGGAGTAGGAGAAACAGCTAAGAACACAGGGAGAGTGAAGATGTCTGGGGGGCTGTAGAGGCTCTGCACTCCTCAGCACCCTGTGCCCAGAGGCTCAGGCATGAGGGGATGCTGGTGGTGCTGGCTGAGGGCAGTACCTGGGTTTAGCAGGGCCCACAGGTGTCCCAGAGCTTCCTGCTGTAGCGGGGCAAGGCGCAGGGGCTGCAGGCAGGAGAAGCGTAGGGTCTGCCAAAGGTGCAGAGGCCGCCCGAGCCCTGAGTGGCCCCGGCGCCGTAGAGGCCCCCCAGCCCCAGGGAGCCCCCAAAGGCGGGTGCTCCGGAGGAGCCCACCACGGCTTGCTGGGGGAAGGAGCTGAGGATGGGGCCGGGGAAGGTGACGACGACGGGCGGTGGCTGGATGAAGGCCGTTGAGTCGGGGCACTGGCGCGCGCACAGCTCGTTGCAGCTCTCAGCGATGGGCTGGGGCACGGCAACGCTGGTTTTGGGTGGGCACAGGTCGTAGCAAGACATCTTGGTGTGATGGGATGGAGCTCTGCAAGAGGGCAGACAGTGTCACGCAGCAGCAGATGGCAGCAGCTCAGGCCCAGGGGCCTGAAGCAGGCCCAGGTGAGGGGCAGGAGGAGAAGTGCTCTCCGACTTACCCTGTTCTCAAGGAGAAGGAGGCCAGAGCAGTGCTTGGGAGAGCTCTGTGCTGCACCAGGCTTTTATACAGGCTGGGCCATGGCTCATCACCCTCTGGGCCAATGGGCAGAGGCTGCATTGCATGAAGCCAAGGCCAGAGTGGCCTGCTCCTGCCCTCCCTGAGTCAGCAGCCCATGGTCAGAACAGAACAGGCTACTTTTCCGCCTTCCCTCTTCTTTCTGCTCCATATGCCAAACGCGTGGTGCTGAGCAGGCTTTGACCGAGAGGAGTGCCTTTGATTTGATGTCACTTCGCCTCACTGATCTGCAGATAACAACTGCAATGCGTTTGTCACTCAGATGCTGGCATGCAGGAGGCCTCGATAAACCTTCTACTTGTCCAGCGCTGTGCCTGGCTCATCCCTGAGGCTCTGCACAGCTGACATGAGGACACAGCAAAACCAAACCCTTGGGCAAGAGCTGTGGCACGCAAGGAACTGCCACTCAGCATTTGTCATGTACCCTGCCATCTTACACAGGCAGAGAATGAGAGGGCAGCTGGCCTAATTTTCCCATTATCAGAGGGCTTGCCAGCTATCAAGCAGGGTAATTCTAGGGGCTGAGTGAGTGGGTGGGGACTGCTGAGGAAACAGCGTCAGCAAAACAGTTCCATGGTATGCACACAGGAGACTTGGATTTGGCTGCTCATAGCCACGCACCCCCACCACAGCCAGCTCCTCCCCGTGTTCACCAGCCCCCATAAAAGCACTGCCCTGTGTGAGCAGTAGCATCCATTTCTCTTGCCTGGCTCAGCTTGGGAAAAGGGTGAGTGGCTGTCCCTCCTTTGGCTGGTCCTTTTGTGGATTGCCTGGACAGGAGAGCAGGATGCTGTGGGGTGACTATGGACCTGCAGCAGTGACAGAGGCTAAGGCCCTGTTGCAGTCCCTAGTCACTTGCTTTGTTCTGCTAGGGCATCGCCAACTTTATAGCTCCTCTTCTTGTGGCTTTGCCTTGCAGGGAAATCTCTTTTCACACCAAGATGTCTTGCTACGACCTGTGCCCACCCAAAACCAGCGTTGCCGTGCCCCAGCCCATCGCTGAGAGCTGCAACGAGCTGTGCGCGCGCCAGTGCCCCGACTCAACGGCCTTCATCCAGCCACCGCCCGTCGTCGTCACCTTCCCCGGCCCCATCCTCAGCTCCTTCCCCCAGCAAGCCGTGGTGGGCTCCTCCGGAGCACCCGCCTTTGGGGGCTCCCTGGGGCTGGGGGGCCTCTACGGTGCCGGGGCCACTCAGGGCTCGGGCGGCCTCTGCACCTTTGGCAGACCCTACGCTTCTCCTGCCTGCAGCCCCTGCGCCTTGCCCCGCTACAGCAGGAAGCTCTGGGACACCTGCGGGCCTTGCTAGAACAATCCTCGCAGCTCTTTTATCTGGCTGAAACCATACTTGTTAGGAGTATTCAAATTCAATGCCGACGTTGATATTTTCTAATATGTTTTTTCTTCCTTTCTGCATATTTGTCTGTAAACCCTCTTTCATCAATTTGTTTCTTAAAGTGGCTTTTATTACTTGTTGTATATCTGTTAATATTTAATGTAGTCTACATCTTTTTATTCTTCTTCAGCTTTGTATTGCACACTGTATTTATCTGTGCTTGAGTTTTATACTGTCTTTTGCAAGCATAGAAATTTTATGCTTCTCTCATCGTTCTTCTTGTCACTCTCTTTGTTTCTTGTATTATGCTTTATTTCATTGTTATTATTAATAAATCTCTTCTGTGTTAATTTTTTTGCCTTTTTTTTCCTTTCCCATGCATAGCCTTCTTATGTTGTCACTTCTTTATATCTTATATTTCATTGGACAAAATATTTTGCCACATACAATTTTCTCTCTATCCTTTCAGTTACTTTCCTCTATTCTATGTTCTCCCTTAATGAACACTTCATCACTCATTTCATGTTTTATGAGTTGCTTTAAGACAGTAATACATCTCCAGACTGCTGTCTCTCCTTTAAAGAGCAGGAGTCATAACCTGTTTTTAAAACATCACCTGTCATCTCTTTAAATCTCACTCCTGTAAAATTCACCTTAATGATTTCATCTTTCCTGGTTGCTAGAAAATCTATAGAGACACTGGAAAGAATGGGAAGTTTTTATTGCAGGCTCCAGGTTATTAATGAAGATATCTGCAGACATACTGGGAAAGGGGTAGACTACCTGGATGAGACGAAAGGGAAAGCAGGGCAGGGACAGGGCTGACCAGCCCCAGCGGCTACAAACCTGGCTCTGATTAGAGGAGTGATAAGCCTCCCTGTTCAGCCTGATGCTATTACTCACCACTTAGGCATGTGCATTGCATTATAACAAAACAGTTCACTTGCATAAATCGTTAGTCACTGCTCCTAAACTGCTTTGATATCCTTTGTTCCTGACAAGCTTGAGAAAAGCTGCAGTAATTGTTTGTTCCCACGGGAACCCCCAAAAGGAATTTTACAATTAGAAGAGCATTAAGATGACAGTGTTATTAAACTCAGACAGAGCTAGCAAGTGGAGAGAGTTAATGGAGATCTTTGGTGTGGGAATGGTTTGTTGATCAGACAAAGAGTAATGACAAGCAACTTGTTCTGATTGTAGACATAATGGTAAACTTAGGCAAGGAAGTTGTATTTAGAGACCGGATGAAATACAGATCACAGTAATTCACCTTCTGTGCCTGGATAACCATAGTAGGCCAAGGGACAAAGGAAAAGCAGTGAGGCTCACATGCAACACCACAGGGCTTTATTGGGACACAAGAACATAGCAGGCAGTTACAGAAACTCAAGGTGATCCAAGGGGAAATGGGCAATGCAGGGTCTGTGCTGGGGATACAGTGCCCCCACTCAGGACCCAGGGGGCAGGGGAGGTGGCAGGAACATGCAGGAAACACCAAAGCTGCAGCCAGGGCACATGGTACCACAGGTGAGTGAGGCACGGGGCACACAGCATCCTTCTGTCCCCATGCTGGGGCAGCTGATGGGTGCTGCCGGTCCCCTTGGCTCCTGCTCCAAGTCCACCTGCTGCAGTCCGTGCTTCAGGGCTGTCTCTGGCTCTGGGCATCATGGCAATGGCTTTAGAATGCTCCGCAGCTCCCGCGGCGGGATCTGCCCCACCGCTGGGCACCAGGGAGGGAATAGCCAGCACCGCAGGAAGAGAAGCCAGAGCTGTAGGACCTGCCACAACTGCCAAAGCCACTGGAGCCATACTGGCCCCCGTAGCCCAGCGAGCCCCCGTAGCTCATGTCATCCCCATAACCCAGGCAGCTCCCATAGCCTGAGATCCTCCATAGCTCCCCAAACCAAAGGAGCCCCCATAGCCCCGGGATCCTCCATAACCCCCCAAACCAAAGGAGCTCCCGTAGCCTCGGGATCCTCCAAAGCCTCCCAAGCCAAAGGAGCTCCCGTAGCCCTGGGAACCCCCCAAGCCAAAGGAGCTCCCATAGCCCCGGGATCCTCCATAGCCTCCCAGACCAAAGGAACCCCCAGAGCCCAGGGAGCTTTGGGAGCTGAAGGAGCCCCCCATTCCGGCTGGGCCTGACGATCCCACAATGCTCTCCTGAGGAAAAGAGGTGAGCACGGGGCCGGGGACTGTCACCACCACCGGTGGGGGCAAGATCACTGCTCTGGAGTCAGGGCACTGCTGCACACATGGCTCATTGTAGCTCTCGGCAATCGGCTGAGGGCAGCTCACCCCGTAGGGTCTGCAGGACTCCATGCAGCTAGACATCCTTCTTGGGGTGGTTGTGACGTCTGGCAACACAGAACAAAGTGGATTTAATTCTAGATGGTGGTGCTTGCTTTATGCTTAATGGATGTCATTAATTGCCAAAATTATTCTTCTTCTAAGGCAAACCTACATCTAGTCCTGTCAACTGCATCCTAGACTCTGCTTACTGTCAGGAAACCCTAAATGCTGTGTTTAGATTCAGAGATGTAATGTCACATGTAGTGAATCCTACACATAATATCACTGCTTTTGCTTCAATCATAACTAATATAATTGATATGTCCAGCTTAAACAGACTGTATTTTGATAGTCTATTTACATTAATTATGAAAAGAACTGTTGAATAGATCCAGATGTTCCCATAGTAGCACTCAACTTCCAAATGGGAATATTTGCTCTTTAACAAAGGGGTAGATACAATGCTCCATCTGACATTTCTACATTTCACAGTGCATGTAGCTACCCATTTGTAACTAACATGCTTGGGAAATTGAATGTCAATACAGCATCAAAATCTCCCAATTTTGTTCTAGGACCTTGCAACTCTTGCAGATCTCCAACTTCCCATTCTATAGTATTCACGTACAATTTAGCATTAACAGAAAAAAAAAGCTCGACAAGGATAGAAGTTGAGTTGAATAGGACTTACCCTGTTCACCAAGGAGAATGAGCAGGAGAAGTTGAGAGGTCTGGAGTGAAGTGAGCTTTTATACATTTCTCGAACTGCTCACAGGATATGAAACACCCTCCGTCCTCCAGGTCTTACACAGTCACAAAACAAGCCTGATACTGAGGGATTTAATTTTGCTTGCTTTGCACTGCCACTCCCCAGCTTTAAAAACAGGTATGAGACAATGTTAGTGGGCATTAGATTGATGACTGATGGCATCTTTCAGTCACCTAGTGCCCAGCACCAGCACTGGGGCATCTGCTATTTAATTGCACTTCAAGATTTCAGTAATGTAACTTAACTACTGTATGGTCAAAATCTTGTGCAAGAACAATAATTTAGAGATGTTGGGATGATGTGCTTTGTTTCATTCTGTACAATTTTGTGCATAAGAGAGGGGGTCATCTAGGAGTGAACATAAGATCTGAGACAATGAGAGCAGAGATTTTAGGACATCTGTTTTAGCCT
Organism: Lophura nycthemera; assembly: GCA_021292215.1. Taxonomy (NCBI): domain Eukaryota; kingdom Metazoa; phylum Chordata; class Aves; order Galliformes; family Phasianidae; genus Lophura; species Lophura nycthemera. Next base: position 44,411 of record JADANK010000427.1, on the reverse strand, counting down.
CTTTGTTTTGCAGCCTTCTTCAGCCTTATTCAGGTAACCTTTAAGAGGGGCTCTTAAGTCTTCCTTAGAATTTAAGGCATTAGACATTCCAGATATATTACAAAAATGCAGGGTCATAGAATCATAAAATCATAGAATCATAGAATCATAGAATCATAGAATCATAGAACCATAGAATCCATAGAATGGCTTGGGTTGGAAGGGACCTCAAGGATCATCAAGCTCCAACCATCCTGCCACAGGCGGGACTACCAACCTCCACATTTAATACCAGACCAGGCTGACTAGGGCAACATGCCAACATGGCCTTGAACACCTCCAGGGATGGACAGGGCATCCACAACCTCTCTGTGCAGCTGTTCCAGCACCTCACCACTCTCACAGTAAAGAACTTCCCCTGACATCTAACCTCAATCTTCCCTCCTTCAACTTCAAACCATTTCCCCTTGTTCTGCCATTATCTACTCTCGTCAAGTGTTGACTCCCTCCTGTTTGTAGGCTCCCTTTAGGTACTGAAAGGCTGCAGTGAGGTCACCCTGCATCCTTCTCTTCTCCAGGTTGAGGTGAAACTACTACGCAGCATCCATAGCATGAACCCATCATAACCTCCCAAAATATATTAATGTTTACTAAATAAAGTGCATGACATCGTAAATGAAAATCAAATTCTTATCCAAGTTAAAAATCATGGCCTTATGTGGGAAGCAAAATGAGTGACATCACTTGGCATATTTTGGAATGAGACTGTTTCATAACAAGGGAACTTCTAAATCCTGCCCTTCCTCATTTCATATCACATTAACAGAAATTGCAAGCATTAAGTATTAATGAGTGCTTGTGGAGCTGCTTAAAGTCATTATCTTCCAGGTGCCTCTCATTATTATCAGTGAATTCTGATGACACTTCAAAGGAACAGCTATTTAACAATTTAGGGATAATTAATAGCCCATCTTTTGAAATATCATTAAATTAGAAAACAACAGACTTGTAAATAATTGTATAATGCCACATAATGATTCAATTAATGAAATAGTATTGGAAGAGATATGTTATAATTTCCAACTTTTTCTCAAGTAATCAGTACTTCTAGGAGGGAGAATAAATGAGAAAATTAGGATTGCTTTAAAACATATTTCTAAAATAACTTCTAGGACATGAGAATCCAAATGAAATGTTAAAGTTATTAGCTTGAGGCAGAGACCCCATTAACAGTTCTGATCAGATCAGTAAGGAATTTTTCACACAGAGGGTGGTGAAGCACTGGAATAGGTCGCTCAAGGAGGATGTGGATGCCCCATCCCTGGATGCATTCAATGCCAGGCTGGATGTGGCTCTGGGCAGCCTTGTCTGGTGGTTGGAGACCCTGCACATAGCAGTGGGCTTAAAATTAGATGATCATTATGGTCCTTTTCAACCCAGGTCATTCTATGAAACTGATTCTATGACTTTTCTGCTTCTCTGGAGGAGTTCCACTCAACCAGCCCTCTGTTAATCTTCCAACCACATTGGGTAACTTTCACCTACTTCTTGCATGTGGCACCATGAAGGCCTCCTGTTGTTTATGTATCCTGAACGTGACCATGGGACTGACGTGACACACAGTTCTTGCTCTGATTTTCAGTGGGTGACTGCACTACACCCTTTGGCTGTAAGTTCCCTAAGTCCTCTAATATTAAAATCGCAGATAACCAATTGTCATCATTATTGTATCACACACCCAGGGTAGCTTCTTGGGAGGGACATTGCTGACACGGCAGTATGAAAGCTCCCACCATCGTGTTTGTTTTGTAACAACTTAGGACCAGAGGCACAAAGGGTGGCTTAAAGACATCGTCCTGGGAAGCATATAAAAGCTCGTGCCTTCTGCAGCCCTTCTATCTACTTCTCTTGCCTCATTCCCTGAAGTGAACAAGGTAAGTGTGGCTTCACTCTGTCTTTCTATTATGATTAGCATTTGCTTTAGCAAAGCTTTTATCATGGATGTGATTCCTGCACGGGTAATTACAGACTTAAAAACTTTGGTTCATCTCATCCCAGTGCAGTTTTAATACTTTTCCATTTACCTTAAACCTGCTTCATGCTGTGCATTGCAGACTCACAACCACCCCAAGAAGGATGTCTAGCTGCATGGAGTCCTGCAGACCCTACGGGGTGAGCTGCCCTCAGCCGATTGCCGAGAGCTACAATGAGCCATGTGTGCAGCAGTGCCCTGACTCCAGAGCAGTGATCTTGCCCCCCACCGTGGTGGTGACAGTCCCGGCCCCGTGCTCACCCTCTTTTCCTCAGGAGAGCATTGTGGGATCGTCAGGCCCAGCCGGAATGGGGGGCTCCTTCAGCTCCCAAAGCTCCCTGGGCTCTGGGGGTTCCTTTGGTCTGGGAGGCTATGGAGGATCCCGGGGTTATGGGAGCTCCTTTGGCTTGGGGGGTTCCCTGGGCTACGGGAGCTCCTTTGGCTTGGGAGGCTTTGGAGGATCCCGAGGCTACGGGAGCTCCTTTGGTTTGGGGGGTTATGGAGGATCCCGGGGCTATGGGGGCTCCTTTGGTTTGGGGAGCTATGGAGGATCTCAAGGCTATGGGAGCTGCCTGGGTTATGGAGATGACATGAGCTACGGGGGCTCGCTGGGCTACGGGGGCCAGTATGGCTCCAGTGGCTTTGGCAGTTGTGGCAGGTCCTACAGCTCTGGCTTCTCTTCCTGCGGTACTGGCTATTCCCTCCCTGGTGCCCAGCGGTGGGGCAGATCCCGCCGCGGGAGCTGCGGAGCATTCTAAAGCCATTGCCATGATGTCCAGAGCCAGAGACAGCCCTGAAGCACGGACTGCAGCAGGTGGACTTGGAACAGGAGCCGAGGGGACCGGCAGCACCCATCAGCTGCCCCAGCATGGGGACAGAAGGATGCTGTGTGCCCCGTGCCTCACTCACCTGTGGTACCATGTGCCCTGGCTGCAGCTTTGGTGTTCCCTGCATGTTCCTGCCACCTCCACTGTCCCCTGGGTCCTGAGTGGGGGCACTGTATCCCCAGCACAGTCCCTGCATTGCCCATTTCCCCTTGGATCACCTTGAGTTTCTGTAACTGCCTGCTATGTTCTTGTGTCCCAATAAAGCCCTGTGGTGTTGCATGTGAGCCTCTTTTTTTTTTTTTCCTTCTTCCCTCAGACTCCTGTGGGAGCAGCACTCCCTGGTGTGCAGGGTGAAGTGATCACAGCATTTGCCCCACTCCATGTCCTTTCAGTCTGTAGAATGGGAGTTCAACTGAGATCCTTTAGGCATGCACAGTGCTAATGAATATTTGTTTAGCAATTTAGAAGTCATTATCTTCCCCAGGATTTAGAATGGGAAGGGTAATTGTTATTGCTCTGAGGATTTCCTGTCTCCTCAAAGGCCCCCTAATCAACACGTAATTTAGAAAGCCCTCCACCCCCTAATTACAGCATTCCTAAGCAAAGAAAGAAAGAATCATACTGTTCTCCTATATTCTAATTTTCCTTTATCTAATATTTTTATTTTTAGTTACGGATGTTTTTTTACTGCAAATTGTTCTTCATAGTGTGAAAGATGAGTCAGAACAATAATAGCAGAGATTGCTGAGGATTTATGAGCTCCACAAAAGAGCAGGAGATGAAAGGTCATGCTGCTTGCAAGACAGGATTGGTTTTCCCTACTGTCTGTTTAGCCAGGAATGAATATTTAATATTATACTGAAAGAAAACACCCCATCAAGAAAAAGGTTTTAATCATTATCTATGTTTTAAATGTCCTTGCTAACTGTATGGTCTGATTCATATGAAGATCTACTTGGCACTGACAACTTGACTCACTGATAAATTTCTTCCAGAGAAAGATATAAAGAGAACAAGAGAGTAAAAAATATCGGAGAAGTGTGTTGTTTATGATGTATCATGAGTTTAATGAGCAAGAAGTAGAACAACAGCTAAAAAAATGAACAGCGTAAGAAAGCAATAGGTTTCAATCTGGATTAAACTAATCTCCTAAATCGAGGCAATGCTTTACAGCAGGACAGCCAACTCCTAGTGCAACTATATGTTACATTTTTCACCTCAGAGAAAGGCACTGGATCAGAAATGCCAAGCTACTGCAGTCCCATGAGCTCAGGGCAAAGCTGAGGGTGGTCAGCAAGCACAGGTCTGTGGTCATAGAACTCAGTCCTGCATCTGGATCAAGCTTTCAAGCTTCTGGTTGTTATTCATCTGTGCTTTCTGCATGAGGCTTTAGCATGGCCCGCAGCTCCCACGGCGGTTGTATCGGCGGTAGGACCTCCCGTAAAGGCCCCCCAGACCCGAATAGCTGAGGCTCCCAAGTCCCGATGAGCCAGAGGAGATGGGGACCCCCGCTGCGCTGAGAACATCTCCCACAGCTGCGGAGGCTGAGGATCCCACAGTGGTGTTCTGGGGGAAGGAGCTGAGGATGGGTCCTGGCAGAGTCACCACCACAGGAGAGGGCTGGATGATGTAGGTGGAGTCTTGGCACTGGCGCACACAGGGCTCAGTGCAGCTGTTGGCCAATGGGGTTGGGCCACAGGGGGTGGGAGCACACAGGTCATAGCAGGACATTTCTCTGGGCTGGAGGGAAATCTGAAACACAGAGAAGATAGTAATAAAGAAGTTGTAATTACAATCACATGACTGAACTCCTGAGATGATGGAGCGTGCCAGAAACTCATTAGAGACTGTGGGGAATAAAGTGATGCATTCTTAGGTTGAACGGGGATCACACTGAGACCCAAATTCCTCTGCCCTACAGAAGAGAGCATGAGAGGCACCTCCACCTATCCGAAGCAGTCTGGGAGCTCATTTCTCTCAACACCCTTCAGGATGCCTGGTGCCTGTAGGAGGTAGGAAGAGGGGATATCTTTATGACCCTCCTGTCCTGGAAAGCTGGGAGATTCTTCACAATCCCTTCTATTTTCTCAGTTATTTACGTACATAGATTTTAATGTCTTGGACCAGAATGCACCAGTGACTCACTGAAAAATGAATGTGAAGTCTTGTGCCCAGCAAATGCAACCCCTCAAAGCTGCTCTTCTCTACAGAAAGTTGCCCTCAGCTTCTCTCCACGCAGGGATCATAGAATCATAGAATGACTTGGGTTGGAAGGGACCTCAAGGATCATCAAGCTCCAACCACTCTGCCACAGGCAGGACCACCAAACTCCATACCTAATAATAGACCAAGCTCCCCAGGGTCCCATCCAATGTGGCCTTGAACACCTCCAGGGATGAGACATCCACAACCTCTGTGGGCTGCTGTTCCTGCACCTCACCACTCTCACAGTAAAGAACTTCCCCTGACATCTAACCTCAATCTTCCCTCCTTCAACTTCAAGCCATTTCCCCTTGTTCTGCCATTATCTACCCTTGTCTAGAATTGACTCCCCTCCTGTTTGCAGGCTCCTTTTTTTTTTGTTTGTAGGTACTGAAAGGGATGAAGAGGATAAACTTTAGACAGCTATGAACAAGCCAATGCAGAAAAATAAAATAACACAAATGCAACAATTCAAAACAGAGAAAGGCAGTGGATTCAGACTTACCCTTTCACCGAGGAGAATAAAAGAGAAAAAGTGGATGGCAGTGACTTGCACAGTGCTGGTTTTTATACTGCGTCCCGGACCTGAGATGTACTTTGTGCATGAAGCCACTTACCAGCCAATTGCTAAAGATGTCTTGTATGCAAACCATTCCCAGCTGATGATGTACTTCTTCTTCACTGTTGCCTTGTTTTAATTTCATAAATTACGTGTTTCACTATAGAAGTTTCTTTTATCTTAAAACCTTATGAGCTCTTTTAATTTCTGGCCAGATGAACTGATTCACCTCAGCTACTAAGGAAGAAATTTTGCATCCTAAACATGATCTGTGCAGCATACATTTTTTGACACAGATGAATATGTTTATCAGGAAAGATGCATGGGATAACCACCCCATGAACCCCCTCCTTCCACTTCGTGAAGTCCATAAGTTACTGAGATATCTATAGCTACAACTCTAAACCAAACTGATTTTCACTCCAGCAGCTGCAGAAAGAAGATAATGTCCATTATCCAGAAGGTAATGTTTCTACAGAAAGCACTTGGCAGGGCTGATTGCACTTTGCCAGACTCAAAGGTACTTCCTGGGAAACAGCTGATCCAAGGGAAAATGTTGTTTTACTTCCTTGACTCAGGATGAAAGAGCATCAGCAGTTTGACCTGTTCATTTCATATTAAACTATTGTATTTCCATGAAGGGATTTGAGACACTGGTCTTCAATTTGGAGACTGTCAAAGTCCTTCATCTCGGGATTTGGCAATTTGACCTTTATTCCTAAGTCAGACTCCAGGAAAAATAATTCAGGTCAAATTGAGGGTGCGGGTGGGTTTTTGGTGCTAAAAGTTCTGAACAACTTAATTTCGCAGTAATTAAAGTTGCCAGTTTTACATTTGCTGATATAGTATTTTCTTCCCTTATTGTGTCTTGCACTATTATACAAAATTATACCCCAAATTAATGGTCGCTACCTACAGAAGTGTATAATACGCTTTCTTCTTCCCTTGAAAGCAAATAATTTTGTCTTCGTTTTGCATGGTCTTAAAGAACATTGCAATGTGCAACATTTCAATTTCTTTTTCAAAGACAATTTCTTGATTAAAAAGTAATTGCATGAAATGCATAAGAAGACTTTAAGGCAGAGGTCGGTGCTGTAATCTCTCCACTCCAGAGACATGTAAATTGTGTCTAAACTGTGAGCATCTCCATCAGAATCTCCTGGGAAATAAACGCTGATCGCACAGTTTTGAAGAAGAAAGGTCTTCAAAGTTCACAACAGATTTCCGTCAATGGCTCAGACATGCAAATAGTGTATGAGCAGAAAATTTGAAGGCGTGCTGCATCATTTGAACACCAGCAGTGTTTGAAATCTGTGACTAGTATGGATGATGGTTTTCCCAAACTACATCACATTCTGTGGCTTCAGAAGCTAGAGTCAGTCCATCTCTTCCTTAACCTTTGAAGAAGCATTTGCTTCAAAAACCCCATGCTTCAAAACATCATTCCAACCATCAGTCACTAGATGTCCACAGGTGCGTGATGACATTACCCATACTGTCCCCATTAGTGACACTACTGCCTGCAGCTCCTCTATCCCTTGAGATTTATCAGGTTTTTGTCCAATACAATGTCAAAATACACATTCCTCAGTAACAACAACTATCTAGTGATCATAAGTGAAGCAAGTATTTCTGAAAAACAAGCTCATCAAAAGGTATGGGGATGATGAAAGAGTCACAGATTCTCTCTGATGGTGATCATGTGTTAGAAGTGCCTCTCTGGTTCAATCTCCTCATCTCAGGAGCTGAAGACTTTGGGATATTTCCCACTGGAATATTACAAAGCAAATCTAAACCTCATGTCACTGATCAGAGATGAAATTATGCACTATGGTCTTCAATTAAAATTTCTTGCTGCAAAATTGAATGCCGTGAAGCACCGTGACCAAAATGCTGACGAGCAGAAAAAATTCCAAACCAAACTGAAATTTTTGACTCATCCACTTCTCAAGAAGGTGGAGTTGGTGTAATGGAGCCAGGGATATTCAAAGGATGCAAACCATAAAGATGAGAGAGACCACAGATCGTGGTTTCCATCTACAGCAGGATAAGTCCAGGCAATAAACATAAGCAGTAAGCAGAACAATTTCACTGGTGGGAATACAGCCATATGCAAAAAGGAAGAATAATAAATTAATTTAAAGTTAAGGCAGGACTGGTTAGTAAAAGTGCAAGAACATCCCGGGTCCTTCAGGGACCCTGAGAAAGCAATGGAAGCTCTGCCCTTAAGAACCTTTGTACATCTTATCCCTGTAGACACAGAGATACTGTAATTTTTGCCTTTAGTTTCACAGAGTTTGGTATCAAAATACAACTTCCCTGACCGTGATAGCAAAGACAGTGTCCTGCTTCCTTCTATGGGAAGAAATCCTTCCAGTTGTTCTGTGGCAGATCAACAGACATGGGTTTATAAATCTAGGAGGAATGACTGTGTTTTGTTCAGAGCACAAAAGATGATTACATCGATCCCAGTCTAATGTGGAATGACATTTCTAATGTGGTAACAGTTTCAGAAGCAGCTTGTATTACCTAGAAGGTTTCTATGTAACACTAACATCCAGCTCACAATCTGCAGCAGAGAATAACACTTTTCAAATGTTAGGATTGAGACAAATTTTTGCTTCAGTAAGTTTTAATTCAAAGATGGAAGTTTGGGAAAAGGAATTTATGGGGATAATACACACTCAATGATTTTTGTTTCTTAAAGGATTGAGCAATGTAGCAAACCATTCTGAATACACAGAGATCCCAACCTTGGAAAGACTCCACGTGAACATGTGTATGTGTCAGTCGCTCTGCACTGGGGGTCAGAGAGATGAAAGTATAACAGAGAACTGCAGAAGGGGATTATAGCTGTAGAAGAATGTATTTTGGGGAGAAGAAATGATATTGCTTGTCCAATTGGATATGTTGGAGTTTCTTTAACCACAGTGCCTCAGCCATGATCCTTCCCAGCCTCTTGGATACAGTACAACAATAACCCCTCTATGGGTTTGGATAGGCAGATTGACCTGTATAAGAGTAGTTGCTTTGCTGCAACTACAGATGAAGGGTAACTTCTCTGGGATGTGTCCAGTTTGATCAAGCAATAGCTCCAGTTGAGAGAGCAAAAAATGAAATCATAATGCACATTTAATTCCCACCAAACTTCTGCTGTATTATAATATCAAACTGCTCAATTTCCATTCTCCTCTGTCGTTAATTATTAAGAAAACCTGCTCCTTGGAATTATGAATTCTTTCATGGGACTGATGAATCTCCTTTAATTTAGCTCCTGGTAATGACTGTAGTCAATATAACTTTGTCAACATCTTTCTCTGGCCTTAATTACAGTTCAGCATCAGACTGCATAGACAGACTCCAAACAAGAGATTTCACAGATGCATGGGGAAACAGGACACTGAATCATCCTGAGCCCTCAGGTAGAGCTTTTCAGGCTCATATTTCTCTGGGAACAAAGCTCCCTGTGTCCAAAGACCACATTTATTACAACTCAGACAGCCATGCTGGAACAAAGCAAAGCCAGACATTTTTCAGATCTACAAGGCACAACAGACAGCAATACCTAAAGTCACAATCAGAAAGAGCTGGAACTTACAATCCTTTCATTGACTTTTTTCAGGTGTGTTTCCCAGGCCAGCAAACATCAGTGCCCAATTCCTTTGTAAGAACACCACATCACCTCCCCTTCCTCACCTCCAACACTTCCTGTGGTCTGCGGGAGGCTCTGGATTGCTCAGAGAGTTGCACTATCCACCTTCCTCCTCAGCAAGCTCAGATGCTCCCAAGGACAGCATAAGCACTCCCTTCTCTTAAAGGACCCCTCATTACTCTCACTGGTAGAGTAAAGAACATCACAGTCTTCTTCCAGTTTGATGAGCAAGTGGAGAACAGCTAAGTGGAGCTTCAGAAAAAGATTTATCCCGTTTATTTCCAGTGTTCCTCATCCCTGTAGACTTTCCTGCTTTATCTCTATCCCTCTGCCCACTTTTCTCTGTACATCTTCTTATTTATTGCGACTACAGAAGGATAAGGAGAAATATGACCTCCCTCATGGGTTTCTCCCTGAAATTGTGCTTGGCCACATAGCACTGAATGGGAACTCACCCCTTTTCTCAAGCAAGCCTGTTTCTCCATTCTTGTTTTCTCTTCAAGAAATTCCAATCAAAACTAACAATGTTTCATAGAAGAGTGATATCAAAATGTTTAAAGGGCTTGTCTGCATCTCCATGGTGCAATAGATACAGAGTATTTAAAGAAAGTAAGCAGAACTTGACTAGCTTATAACATTTCCTGTTTCTGCTACAATAGGAGACAAACAGATTGCAAGGGAGCTCTGTTTATTTCTAGCCTTTGAAATTATTTTCTTGGGGTAGATTTACTGTATAAGCACAGAATAAAAACTCCATCCACAATTGAAATCTGAATCATCCTCGTTTAGCAATTGACTTGGAGTTATTTGCACAGTGGTTTCTGGCACAGATGAGTTGCAAACAGACCTGTTTCACCACAGACAGGTTGGAAAATGGGCTGGGAATAGAAAGAAATTCAGGCAGACTCGCAGTATAATGCAGCACCAATTTAATGAGGCTGAGGCATGGAAGGAAGCAATGTAAAATGTAAGGAATATATTTCCAGAGTCCGGTAAGGACAGCACCCACTCATCCCTCTTACAATGATATATTCAGCAAAATTGAGATCTTCCTTCTTTATGATTTAAATGCACTGTACTACATCAGCCATGCAGAACAACTCCTAATAATTACATATTTTACCTAATCATTGTCAAATACAAAAAAACCACACACACAAAAAAAAAAAAAGTAGAAGAGAACAAGATACGATCAGAAATATAGAAGTAAAGCATAACAAAAGACAAGCAAAGGCCTGATTTTAGGGAATGCCAAGCTCTCACAGCTCCATTAACTTGAGGCAGAGCTGTGTGTGTCCAACAACATATAACCATGGCCAGGAGCTCTCTCACACATTGGGTCACTGCTTCAGTATTTCTGGTCATCTCATCATGCCTGCTCCTCGTGCTCTAGCATGGCCCATTGAAGCCGCTGCGGTAGGTGTTGTAGCGGCGGTAGGGCCGGCTGTACCCGCTGCCCAGACTGGGATAACCAAAGCTCCCAAATCCCAAGGAGCTGCCGGAGGAGATGGGCACTCCCCCTGCACTGAGAGCACTCCCAACAGCAGCAGATGCTGAGGATCCCACAGTAGTGTTCTGTGGGAAGGAGCTGAGGATGGGTCCTGGCAGGGTCACCACCACAGGGAGAGGGCTGGATCACCACTGTGGAGTCCTGGCACTGGCGCACACAAGGCTCATTGCAGCTGTTGGCCAGTGGGGTCGGGCCACAGGGGGTGGGAGCACACAGGTCATAGCAGGACATTTCTCTGGGGCGGAGGTAAATCTGAAACAGAGAGAAGGAAACAAATGCAATACAAGAATTGGATGAAACCCTTCCTGAATACAGCAAACTTGCAAGAGATTGCATGGGGAGCAAGATGATATTTTTGCTCCAGAGTACTTTCAAAACAGGGTTGAGTTTTCATTTCCTTTAAGGAGACTGCTAGGGAAGGTAACACTAATGCATCTTGCTCTGTCACTTACCCTGAAGCCTCCGTGGTTAGTAAACTCACCCAGGAATCGGGGCATGTGGTGCTGCTGAAAACCTCGTCGTTCCCATTGCAGAGAATGCCCTAACCACATGGCCATAATGCTACCCTGGAAAAAGGGAACTTTCAACACCTCCCCTTGCAGCTGTGGCTGCACATAGGAAAGGTATTCATGTCCTAGAGAAACAGAGCCTCCAGATGAAGGTTCTCGGCTGGACCAGGTGAGACCTGGCTTGTTACTGCTGATCCAAAGCTTATATATTTGCTAAACATCCAGAGATGACAAGCATCCTACCCAGTGCTCAAACAGCAGATAATTTTTCTTTTTTCCTTCGTATCCCATGCCTTTCATACAAGTCCCATCTCAGAGGTCCCTTCTCCCAGTTTGAAGAAACTGGAAAATACAAGCCAGCTACTTGAAATAGTTTACAAGAACTGGCAGGGCAGGCAGCTGAGTTCAGGAACCCTTCTACTTTTTGTCTTGCTATTAACATAAAAATCATCAGCAGAAGTTACAGTAGAAATCTATCTGCAGGTGTTTGCTGCATGGGGAGGAGTTGGTTCACGGGCACTCTTTGCCTGCAGAATTGCTATGAGGTGAGTTTCAAAGACAGACATGGACTGGGGCTTTCTTCATGAAGAGCTGGCAACCCAGGACAGCGAAGGATAAAATGCAGTACTGGACCCCTGTTTGTTGCTCTTAACATCTGACCATAGATAAATTTCCCACTAACTTGGGTCTGATGCCCCCATTCCATGATTTTTGTAACAGACCACCAATAGAAAACTTCCTCTTTCATATGAAAACTCCTCTCAGCTTCGTCTCAGAGAAAAGAATAAGCTGAATGTATGTCAACAGTGCAACATCATCAAGGCAAGAGTTCAATGTACAGAAAGAGGATAAACGAGTTAAGACTTACCTTACTGTCCAAGACAAAGAAGGGAAGAGAAATGGATGGAAGGACTATGAGTTGCTCAGGTTTTTATACTTCATCCCAAGTTGCCCAACAACTTGGGACATTATTGTGCATGAAATTATTTATGAGCTGGTACTGATTATATGTTTTTTTGCCTCAGTATTTGTGCTTATTACTGCTTTGCTTCCTTATCTTGTGGCATGTATATCTGACCACAGGTTTCTTTCATCTCAAAATATTCTGTGCCAAGTTAATTTCTGGTAACATTAGAATAATTAATTCAGAATTTATCCAGCCTTGAAAACCCTTTGGGATCTGCCTGGTGTCATTATAGTAGATTAAGCAGAATTTGCATAACGTGGCTCCGTGGACAAGCCCTCCTCTGCAAGGTAAATGCTGTTGCAAATCATGATGGATTTTAGCTTTTGTGAGTGGGAAGCCAGTCCATGAGCAGCTATAGTTGAGAGATTCCAGATGCTCTAAGGGAGAAAAGGAGAGTTTTCCAGAAAATGGCAAGGAAGGCACACACACAGTTCTCACCCAACTCGGGCCCAAAAATGAGAGAAGAAACCATGAATAGTGCAAAGGGAAGGGCTGTGAAAAACTCACTGAGAGCTGAGAGGGACTGAAAAGAGTTAGAAATTTCTGCAAAGGCCATGTAGACAGAAAAGCTTTTAAGTTGCTGATTCTTTGACATGGAAGAAGAAGAGTAAAAGAAGAGTACAAAAAATCCTGTCAAATGAGATATTATCAAGCTACTGTATTTCTGTGGAAGACTCAGAAGGAAAATCTTATACAGGATCTTGCTTGTCTGCTTCCAGTTATGGACTCTTAGATGCTTTATATCCAGAGAGTCCATAGATACATCTCAATTCTTATCTCAGACCTCATCACATTCACAGCTGCTTTTAGATTAACTTTCATACAGGTGAACATGTTGCATTTGTTCTCAAGGAAAAGGAAAAGATAAGGCTTTGCAAAACCCAGGCTGCAGAAACAGTCACACACAACATTTCTTCCTTCCATAACACTGCATTGACTTCTGCTGCCCCTGCAGAGCCTGGTGCATGGTGTTAGACCAGTGGCAGCCAACTGGAGAAGTGTCAGAAATATATGAAACCTCAGTAATTTCTTCACTTGTAAGTATTTCTGGACTTTGCAAAGAAATTGAGCTTCTTCTATAGGAAAAATTTGCAGGATAAATAGTAAAGAGGTAAAATACATAAATAATCCTTGGCACAGAGATCAGCACTCAGGTCTTTGCTCTCCTAGCACTTCAATTACTGAGACATGTAAATCATCTCCAAATTATAAGTGTCTTTGGAAGATCCCCTGGGAACAAAAACTTGTTTGGCTTGGTCAGATGTTCCTCAGAACTTCAAAGTTTATCAGAAACTTTTATTAAAACTCCAGGCATGCAAAGTATCATGCTATGTGAAGCTTAAGATATGTGACCCGTGTTTAAATTTTCATATCTCTCTTATAATAATCTATTATCAAGATTTGGAAGTATAGACCAGTCACTGGCTTCTAAAATTTATGCCACTGTTCCTGGTGGCAGGATTGATGGCTATTTCATTTTTAATTAAAAATAGCTCAAGGTTGGTGTCAAGCCATCTCATATTCCAAAGACGTTCTCAAAGAAATGACTCTCACCTTTTTTGGCCTTGTCAACCATGGCCACTCCTCAGGACTTCTCTGTAATCTAAGGAAATAGCAAGGTTTTTTCAAAGAGAATCTCCTCTGATACCTAACACTCATGTGGGGAATTAATTTGCATGACAACATTATCCTCAGATAATTTTCAGAAATTATTTTGTTCTTTTTTCCAACCTCTATTTGGAAATAAAGAATTCTTTCAATATCAGACTAAGAGTTTAGAAAAGGACCTAAAAATATTTTCAGAGATGTCTGTGACCTTCCTTGAAAGTGATTGCAATAATTGGTGTTCTGAGACCAACCACTTCACTGCACAGTCTGAATGATTTCATCTCCTGATCTTTGGGCTCAATTAAAGCGAGTGAATCAGAAGTTCATAGCTGTTTTTATATGATCAAGGACAGGTCTGTATATTCATATTGTAATTAAAAGTTTTTGCATAATGTGAGAACATCCTCCTGAGACACCTGTGAGCAACTAAATGGCTGAAGAGAAGCCCTTCATCAAAAGGGAATTGGAATCTTACTCACAGTAATCCCTGAGGAATGGCTCCAGACACACAAGTGACCCAAAATCTGCACATGGAGACACAGACACAAGGTGAACAGAGTTTCCCTGATGGGAAGAGATGCAATAACATCTGAATTATAATTAATTACCTTGTTCAAAAGAAAGAGGCTCTGAGCAGCTGAACAAATCTACAGTGCTTTTTACAGCACAGAGTCCTCCCATGCAGCCCCTTCTCTCACTGTCCACAATGGGTTTGATTGTTCTCTCTTTAACTTCAGACCCCAGTCTTAGCTAATTGTGCTAATACTAATGTTTACTGACAGCGTGACCAACAGTCTGCACCGCCATTTGAAGCTCACCCAGTAAATTAGGAGACCTCGTTCCAGGCCATTGGCAGTGAATTTTGATAATACCCTCACGGTGCCAGTTATTGCTGGCTTAGTGCTTACAACAGGATATGTACCTGTATGTTAAGGTCCATTTGTTCAGACAGACTAAGTATCTCTGCAATGTATTGCTGCTTCTATTGCATCCCAATGAGGCCATGTGTTGTTTGACACAGGTGGATGAATAATACACACTGTGTGTTTAATTTGGGGTGTCATTGGGTAGAGGCAGAGCCTCCAATGTGAGCTTCACCATTTCAACTTGTGCTGCCCCTGAAGGCAGAAGCATTCAGATATAAGTAGATATATACAGTCCTTAGAGTTCATACCTATTTCATACATAGATGTTTTCATTGTTAATGTTATTCAAATATTGCTGTAAAGGACTTTAAAATGACAATAGTTTGAGGTTTGGTTTTGCACTGTACTGCGGTCTAATGAGCTTAAACAACTGATGATATAGTTTCTCTTTTTGTCCAAAAAAATGACTGCAAATAATGACTGCACAGATATCCATGGAGCTTTTCTGCAAAGGGATGGCCAGTGGTGGTGGTGTTGTACCAGGATTCAGTGGGAACAGTAGAAAACAGCATCAAAAATGATTTCATGCTGTAGAGAAGAGCTTGTTTACTCAGCAGGGCTTCTGTAGAGTACCACACCCACACTGGATGGGCTTTGGTTGTTTTCCAATAGGTGTTTGAATATTTTTTTTCACATGTAGATATTTAATTACATTTTAAATTCTAATAGTGTAATTAGCATTTCTCTACCTGTGGCCCTGTGCTGGATCCACCTACCTTGCAGCCACCAGGACTGATGAGCTCGTACCTGCAATCTCAGGGCAAGGGGGTTGCTACCATCACTGGTAGAAACCCTTCTCGCAATCCAGCATTTATTTGTGCCAGGGGTTACATGAGACCTCACTGCAATTATATGCCAGGTCCCTGATTTTATGTTTATTTTCATTAGTCATTTAGGAAGGAAACAATCATGGCATACATGCTTGGAGCTGGAGATGCAGGACAAACACAAACACTTAAATCTTTTCCATCTCAGTAAGAAGAGGTGAATTTCCATACTGCAAATAAACACAAGTTACAGACATCACCATGGGGTGAACATTCAACCTGCCATTTAAATCCAGAGCCGCCTGCAGCCAACAAATGTATGCAAATTTCCTCTGCCAAACCCAGCATTTTCAGCATGATCTCATGGAGATCTGCACAGAAGCACTAGGAGCTCTGTCTGCATTAGGAATCCCACTTCTTCACTGAAGCAGCCTTGGATAAGGTGGCATTGATTACAAAATAGTACTCAGTATGATCTACAGGGGAATTAGGTTTCCTTTTAGGGCACAGTTCTCCCCAAAGAGCACATTTCTCAGACCATGGTCATCAGAGAGACTTTCTGATGTACAAAAGAGATTCAATAACAAGTAGTTTATGTGCAAGTCTTTATCTCTGTGGTGAAAGACAGATTTGGGGAAGGAAATCTAGGAAGTCTATCACAACAATCTATTCTGTATACACATCTCTTCTACATGTCTGCTTTGCGCACCCACACACATGCACATGCACACACTACTACACGCTACTGCAGAGAATTCTCCTTGTGTATATAAGGAAACCAAAGTTTCCTGGCTGTAGAAATGCTGTCTTGGCATAGAAGTAGTAACCCAACATGAAATCACAGCATTTAATTACTGAAAGTAAACAGATATATGGTCAGAAACTTTACCAAAAGCAGGCTGCTCATGGGCATAAGACAGCCAACAAGCACCAGGAGACTTGTGTGATGCAGCATAACTTTAATGAGCAAGAAGTGGAATAAAAAAGTACAAAGTATAAGCACATCAAGGATTCAGGAAGACAACAGCTGATGTGTCTTTTCATCCTAGGTTTTGTTTTTTAGTGTTACCATGTACTGAAACAATAAAGTCTCAGATACAGGAAAAAAAAGTTCATTAGAAATATGAAGAATCCAAAATATAAGACAAACAATGGCCTGATTTTAGGGGATGCCAAGGTCCCACAGCTCCACTAACTTGAAGCGGAGTTGTGGATGTCCAACAACACATAACCATGGCCAGGAGCTCTATCTCCCACATTGGGTCATGCTTCAGCATTTCTGGCCACTTCTTCCTGCCTGCTCCTCATGCTCTTAGCATGGCCCATTGAAGCCACTGCGGTAGGTGTTGTAGCGGCGGTAGGGCCGGCTGTACCCGCTGCCCAGACTGGGATAACCAAAGCTCCCAAATCCCAAGGAGCTGCCGGAGGTGATGGGCACTCCCTCGGAGCTGAGGGTGCTGCCCACAGCAGCGGAGGTGGAGGATCCCACAGCAGTGTTCTGTGGGAAGGAGCTGAGGATGGGTCCTGGCAGGGTCACCACCACTGGAGGTGGTTGGATGATGTAGGTGGACTCCTGGCACTGCTGGGCACAGGGCTCATTGCAGCTGTTGGCCAATGGGGTTGGGCCACAGGGGGTGGGAGCACACAGGTCGTTTGAGGACATGTCTGCAGGATGGAGAGTCGTCTGAAATACAGGACCAGAAAGCACATGCAATAGAAGCACTGTGTTGAATTTATAAAACTCAGATATGAGGTTAACAGATACGGAAGTAACGAGACAAGGTGGCTGAATGGGTAATTATTTCTTAGATCAAAACCCACAGTGAGCAATCTGAATATCATATAGAGACTTCTCTTATTCTTCTCAAATTTGTCAGTTGTTGGCCTCTGAATTCTGCTGCTGATCATATAAGTCACCCCCTGAAACCTCACAGCGAAGGCACTTCCCATTCTTTAGGGTTTTCCCTTCCCCAGCCCTCTAGATGGAATCACTGCAGGTATCATGGGAGATGGAGGACACCAGCTTGTGCTGCAGGCAGGGCTGGGAATGCTGAGCCTTATCATGACACTTATCTTGGTTTAGTGCCTTAGTGCACAGATTTATTCTCTAACAGCCCAGCCAGAAGCATTTGCAAAACAGTAGAGAAGTGTTTTAGAAGCAACTTCTTCTCCCAAAAGTTTAATGAGCAGAACAGGCTAACATAGAGTGGGGAAAAAAAGGATTGTTTTCTCAACAAGTTTTGCCCAAATTCATTTTCAGTGAGGCTTCTAGAACCCATCTCTCCTGCCTGTGGAAAAGAGGACTTCAGATATATTCTGGAACTCATACCAGATTTATCTGTTGGCTAGTTCCAACATCTTAAGACAAGACTACATATTCCCAGCCAGGTCCTTTAGTACTAGTACTTTAGTGCTATTCCCTTGTACCAGCCTTTAAAATGAAGCATGGAGATGCATGTTCCAAGGGTATTGCCAGTATCCAAGTCTTGCCTTGTTATACCTTGCTTCACGAATAAATAAAACTTTTCTATTTGACAGAAATATGCCTTTCTAATTTTCCTCTCCAAAAGGAAAAAAAAAGAAAAAAGAGCCTAGCAGTATTTATAAAGAACTAAGAACAACAAAAAGCAGTCATCAAAGTAACATTTAGCATTTAAAAAGACTTTGGGTAGATTTAGACTTACCTGTTCACCTGGCGAATAGGGCAAGAGAAGTGGATGGAAAAGCCTTGTGTTCTATAGGCTTTTATACTGCATTCCAGATTGCCTGCAGACCTAAGACATATGCTATGCATGAAATTATTTAATGATCCATACTTTGGCATGCAAAATCTCCAAATAATTTAACTCTTTTTCTCCCCCCCCCCCCCCAATGTCTTCTGGTATTTCTCTATTTTTCCCCTCCCCTTATTATACTCACATTCCAGTACAGACAAAGCTTTCATCTTCACCCATGTGCACCCATCCTTGGAAGACTGTGGTGATTCATTTCAATTTCAGCAATAATTATATTGTTTCCTAGGGCCAATGTACATTTTATGTTTCACTTTAGTCATCAAAACACTGCTTAAGGGAAGTGTATGGGATGCACAGTCCTTACTCCGGACTTCACTCCTTTAGGTGAATAATCATTAAGCTCTGAGGTGGGAGCCTGTGTTCAGTTCATGAGTATTTCCATGTCAAGGGCTCAGTCTGACCACAAGACGAGATGCATAATAATATTCCCAAATTTTGCATTTCTGCACTATTTCAATCCCACACAGACATACAGCTGGGAAGCACCAGATTTCCATAAGTACTACAAGAGGTAAAGATAATTAAGACCAGTGAGAAATGCTGACCAGAAACAATAAAACACTTTCTGACCCAGATTTTACTTCCAGTTTGCATGAACACAGCTGATGCACACACAAGTCTGCATTTTTTAACTTCTTTATCCATGCAAAACTCTAGCAACCACAATCTAATGAAAAAATGCTGTGACTTGACCTTATTATTTAGGGACATTTATTGACTGCCTCTAATTTTCAATCTGATATCTGCATGGTGTTTATTCTGAAGAATCACCATCATTATTACATGAAACCTTACTAAGTCAAGGAAATGTGCAGCAATCTTCACATCAAGTTAGATACAAATGTGGCTAATAAGCTTGCTTTGAATTGTTGGTTCTTACAGGCAATGTTCTGTCTCAGCAGAACTACAGCATTGATAGAAGTTGTACCTAGTAATTCAATTCTATATTTTATTAATTATTATGCAATTTGTTTCACCTCTGCAGTCAATAGTGGCCTGCAGGAAAGACCTGCAAGCATAAAAATTATTCCAAGAGCAGGACCAGTTCTCTCTTAGCACCTCCATCCCCCAGCAAGAAACATGAATTAATTCTAAAAGGAGGGTGTTTCACTGTACATGGGTTGGTCTCAATCTTCAGAAGAACAAAGGACTTCAAAGTTCAGAACAGCTTTTCACTAATGGCTCAAATATGCAAAGTTTTGTGCTACTTACATCACAAGGTACACAACAGGATCTCAGCTTTCACACCGCCTGGCTACGAACCCGATCTCAAGGCATGTGAGTCAAGATCACTCAAAGGACTTCACAAAACAACTCAAAATACACACCTTCAGAAAGCTATTATTCTATTAAAAAAAATGATCATCTTCGTTTAAAAAATAATCTGTAAATTCCTACAGCTGAATAAGTCTCTACCAAAAAAGGTAATCTGCTTCCCTACACTTACAATTTCCTGCCCTTGCCAGAAAATCTCTGTGTCACATACTACTTGAATTTATTTTATAGATTTTAAAAATATATGATTCTATGATTACAGAAACAATCTCATTAACCACCTGGGAATGTTTTCACTGATATTCTGCCAGTTTAACGGGCACCCAGAGTTCACGTGGAAGGTCCAACTGAATAAGTGCCTTTTCCTGACTGTTTATTACTGTTTTCATTTCCTTATCTTCTGAAATGCATGTTCAGTCCTACAAGTTTCTCTCATCTTATAGTGTAATGGGCCAAATTTATTAGACTGCCACCATTCAATCACAGCAGAGTTTGTCCTCCAGTGTATGTCTCAGTCATCGGGATAAAGATTAAGGAAAATGTAGGAAATACATAATACATCATTCAATTTTTTTTTCTTTCTTTTCATTTCTTTGAATGAGTCCAAGTCCTTAAATTCTGGTCTCCACTAATGTTTACGAAGCTCTGACTCCAGCTATACATAAGAACAATCAAGATTGAACTTACGTGTCTTCTCAAGGCTACCCAAAAGGCACAATTAGATGCACAGCTGAAACAAAGTCCCACTGAATCCAATGAGAAAGAACCAGATCCCTGTGTAAACCTACTCTAGGGAATCTGCATTGGCAGTTGGGGTTAGACTGGGTCTCCAGAGGCCCCTCCTGATACCTGTGACTCGGATTTTGTGAAATTCAGAGAAAAATTTTTCTATATAGAGCAGTATGATGAAGCATGCCAGCAGAAAGCATTTCCAGTGTGAACTGGGATAATTCACGTTCTTCAGTAGAGATTCAAATCTGTACAAGATTTTACTTCTTCACCATGGATGAAGCACAAAAGTTAGGAGTGGTCTTGTCTAATTGAGATATTATCACACTCTTCCAGTTTGGTATCTCAGTTTGAGTTGCAGCTGCTATCACCCAGAGACATAAGCAGACCAGTTCTGAACCTGATTTCTCATGTCTTTCACAAAGAGAACCTATAACTCCCTTCCGTATCTTCTCAGACCACAAATATGAATAGCATTTTCCAAAGCATCTTGAGGACACACATGAATTTTAAATGATTTTTTAGTATTACCCTCACATGAGTTTAACTGTGGAGTCATTGTGGAAAAAACCACTGCAACAATTACCTGCTTGCCATCACATTTATTCCCCTTACAGCAGACTTCAGTGTAGCAGTGATTGTACTCCAGACTAGAGCAAGTTCATTGCACAACTGGAATACATATTCACAGTTTTACTATTTTTTGTTTGTTTGTTTGTTTGTTTTTTTAAGTTGGTACTGTAGAGATATTCTGTACGGTTACTCCTTTATTCACTGCACAAGATGCAAGGTTTGAGCCTCTCCTTGTAGAAGTTACTGAATATTGTATGTGAGAACTCAGTGATATCTGAGAAATATAATTCATTTGGTCTTATGTTAATTAAGAACCTAAAGAAGAAAGGGTTCAGAATCCTTTGCCATTTCCATTAACAATGTGCGTATTCATGTAATTAAGTTGTCAAATTTCTCATGATGTACAATGAAGTTTGAACGCTCTCATTGTCCATTTAATGGGATATCTTTAAAATCTCCTATCGAAGATCATCTTTTGCCATCTACATTCATACAGTGTAGAAATTTGTAATTTACTAGACTCTGTGAAAACTATCTCTGAACTATTGAAGAAAAATCAACTTTTTTACAAGTTTTAAACAATTTTTCCTATTTTAGTAACATTATCTAAAGTGACCTGCATACACACTTACATAGTTCCCTCCATTTCCAGACCTAAATAATGATACCAATCCATAAATAAATATGTTGCACCCATGTTTTTGAAACAGAAGTTCTCTGCAGCAGTAGGTACTTATTGGCAAACTGAATAACTAATTTTCCCATAAAGCATGCAACGACGTCCACAGATGTTGCTTTCAACACTTCTGTTCTGCTTCCTTTTATTAATATAAGAGCTTCAATTTGGTATACTAACTCATTTCAAAACTCAGCTCTAAGATCACAGCAGTATTTTCAAAAAGACTCTTGAATTGTCTTCTGGTGGTGAACTGACTCCAGACTGGTCTGGTTGGCTCTAAGAAATCATCCAAGAGGCTTGGAACCCATCTTGGAATTATATATTTTTTTTAAAGAATGGTGAACAAATTAGATGGCAATTGTACTTAACTAGGTCAGACAGAGAACCACACACAAAGAGCTTTAATAAATGTCTTGGATTCAATCTTAGATTGTACTTCCAAGACACCTGCAAGCTAACAAATTGCTGAGGAGCAGGAAAGAATGCTTCATCAGACTGGGCTTTGACTCATTTCATACTGACACTAATGGAAGTATCAGAAATAAAAAGAATCCATAAACTGTGAAGATGAAAGGGTTTTAAATGGGTAGAGTATGTTTCTCACGCAATGCCAGGACAAATGTAGACTGGAAAACTAAAAGCAGAATAATTTCATTATCAAGAAAAGATTCAATTTGAAAAACATACACGAAAACTAATTTGTTCATGAAATTGAGGATGCCTCACTAGTCTCAAATAGGCTGAGAAGTTTGTAAAATTCCATAATCATAATTATTACATCCATTTCTCCAATCTTAATGTGCAGAGGGGACGTGGATTTCAAGCTGACATTCACATTCTTCAAGAACTATCTCATGAAATGTTTAATAAAGGCTTTAACATCTTGCATAAACACTCCTTAGGGCCATAACATCCAAAGGTGGATTCATTCCAGGAGATATATTTATTTAAAATCAACCAGTGTTAATAAACAGACTCAAAGAAATAAGACGAGGAACTTCTCCAAGCTCCTTCATTCACAGAATCATACAATCATAAAATCACGAAGATTGGAAAAGACCTCCAAGATCATCTAGCCCAACCATCTACCTCCCACCAGTATTTCCCCACTAAACCATGTCCCTTAGTTCCACATCAAGACAAGCACCAAAAAACAGATCATTCAGGATACGCCACTGTGGGACACAGACCACTTGCCCAGGCTTCTCATTCTTCTGAAACACATTTTCATATTCTTAATGCTACATGTCTATCACAGAAGACACCTCCATGCCACCAAGAACAAAAGCATTCCTGGATGTATATCAGTATGATCAGTGATTCCTCACAAATCTGAGTGAATACCTAATTTCTTCAATCACACCAATTTTATCAACAGGGTGGCATAGATTCAAGTATACTTCCTACTCAGTATGATTATTCCTAATCAGACAATTCCCTTACTCAAGTGAGAATTTACAGTTTGATTACTGCACAGATCATTTTTTTCATGTAATGGTATATTCCACCATAAAGAGAGAGAAAGAAACAAGGACTAAAAAAAGAGACAAACATAAGACAAATTAATATGCAACATCAGTTTAATGAAAAAGTTATGAAGTACTCTACAATAAAAAGCAAAATATGTTTACATGAAGGAAGGAAACCATTTAAGCCATTCTAAATGAAGAACAGAAAGCAAGATTGATTTCCTAACACATGAATTAAGAAGCCTAAACTGATAATTTATAAGCAGAGCTTTAAATAAAACCAATCAGAACCCAAAATTTAAATGCACAAAAAAATGACCTACAAGAAAATTTTTGAAAATGAAATATCCATCATAATTGCAATCAGAACAGGATGGTAATTTATCTTCTGTCTCTGCTTTGCAGGAGGCCATAAGGGTGCTCAGCCCATCTGGAAACTTTGGCCAGCAGCTCCGTCCTCAGTCCGGTGCCTGACTTCAGGCTTCCTCAGGGATAAGCTCAAGGGAAATTGGTGTTGCCTTTAATAGGGAAGGCACCTCCTGCCAGAGAAGCGGCTGCCCAGGCCAGAGATGCCAATGCCACCGGAGGAGATGGGCACTCCTTCCTCACTCAGGATGCTGCCAACAGCAGCAGATGCTGAAGATCCCACAGCAGTGTTCTGGGGGAAGGAGCTGAGGATGGGTCCGGGCAGGGTGACCACCACGGGAGAGGGCTGGATCACCACCCGGGAGTCCTGGCACTGGCGCACACAGGGCTCGTTGCAGCTGTTGGCCAGGGGGGTTGGGCCACAGGGACGGCACAGATCGAAGCAGGACATGGCTGTGGGATGGAGGTGGACCTGGAGAGGGGATAGCAAAAGACAGTTAGTGCAAGCAGCAGCCTGGTGTCCTGCTCACAAAGGGAGGAGACACAGACTGGGGAGCAGGGACAGGTAATGCAAGGTGAGAGAGTGTCTTAGCAACCCAGATCCCCAAGAAACCCATCTGAGTCACCCAAGGCCTTCCCCCCACCTCCTCCCACACTGGCAAGCAGAACAGAGTTGGTGGGAGCGCCACTGAGGAGCAAGGCTCACAACAAGGCTTGCATAGAAGGAAAGGCACATTGGAAAACAGAAGAGCAAGAGGAGAAGCGGAGAAAGATGAGGGTGAGAAGAAGGCCACTGCAGCTCACCTTGTTCACCAAGGAGGAGAAGGCAAGAGAAGTGGATGAGGGAGCCTGGTGCTGGACGGGCTTTTATACCAAGCTGGACCGCCTCAGGCCCAGAGGCAACCCATGCATAAGTAGCTGTAGAAGGGCAAGCCCATTTGTATGCAAAACAACACAATTATAGAAATTGATGCCTTATTCCTCCTCCCTACAATGAGACTTCTCCATTTTCATTTCCCAGTTCATGACAAGTCCATTTTGCCACACAAGCTCCTTTCAAGTGACAGAATTAGAGGCCTAAGCATTTCTGAGGAAGGAACTCAAAAGCGCGGGGAGAAGATGAAGGCAAGGGGATGGAGATGGCCAGTGCTTTCAGCTGGTGACAGCCTCTCATTTCCCTGCGACTTGCTTTCATGTTTTGCCCCAGTGTGTGGGGCATCATTTTCTTGCATGCATGGCCTTAATGGTCAAACTTCCAACAAGGCTCATATGCAAAGACAACACGGCATTCACTTCACCCATCTACGTGCTCAGGCTGCCTCAGCTGGAAGTAGTCCAAGGATGGATGCTCTGCTTTCTGGTTCTAGCTATTCTACGACATCTAGCACTGCTCTCAGGTGACCGAAGCCTCACTATTATTTCTCTCCCCTTTTTCAGCAGCTGATAGAGGTCCCGACCCCAGAAAAGGTATATTTCACAGAAAAGGGCACTGCACTCTAGCAACTGAAAATAAGTTGAGCACTCCTCATGAACTGCCAAGCCTGCCACAATCAAAACCAAAAATTGACTGGTTCTCCACCACCGCCATGTCCATGTTTTGCATCCTCCTTTCCCTTTACAGTCTGACACCAACAAACAGACAGCAACATTGCCAGGCTGCAAACACACTTGTCCAGAAAAGATGGAGGTCTGGGAGTGCCAGCAAGGGCAGGAGGGACAGCAGCAGGAGTCAGGTTGTTCCAGACATATGTGCCCAAGGAGGACATCAAGCTCTATGCAGTGTTGGCCTGAGGTGACAAGTGTCCTGAGGGAGTGACTGCCCAACAGGTGATACCCAACATACACACCTCAGGCTCCAGCCAGGCCACAGCCCACTGCAGTGACAAAATACCCTCCGCAATTATGCTGAGACTCCACCAGGCACTGGTATGTCTCTCATCATGGAGACACAACCAAATGTCTCATTTAGGAAGATGAAGAGAATGGAAACCAGGAGCCACACCACCAATGGACCTCATTACATAGTGCCTGAGCAAGGGAGATGCAGAAATGCCAGACAGGTTTACACGAGTCCGGTTCAACAGTCAAGTTTGCAGAGCTATGGCAGCACTGATGCCAGGCCAGGAAGTCAGGGCACAGCTCATGTTCCAATGCTGTGACAGTAACATGGGCCAACACTCCTGACCGCTGTCGGAATAATACAGACTGACCCAAGAGGGACCTGGACAAAAGTGCATCCAGTCCAAGTATGAGGCATAAACCAACCTGTCCGAGAACTACAGCACCAGAATGGTGTCCCTGAGCTGGAGAGAAGGCTGAGGGCTGGAGGGCAGAGGTGAAATACAGGCCCTGGGTCGATACGCCTGAGGTGGAAACCCCAGGTGAGCATGAGGGATCATGGGCCTTTGGCAGCTCTCAGATCATTGATGTGCCTGTAGAAGAAATCTCCCATGAACCCAGGACACAGAACACCATCTTCATCTGCCACAGAAAAGGAAGGCAGGATTGCCATTGTCCTCAAAGGAACCTTTTGTTAATTTGTATTTCTATATAATTTTGTTAATTCATATTTTTGAAAAATATGACCTTATTTCTCAGGATCTGCCCAAATGTTTCTGGTGCTCTGCAGCACCCTGCCACTCACGTCCATGAGGTGCATGGGATTGCCCTCCATCCCAGAAACCATATTTTATGTACATTTTCCTCCTACTCTCAGCTCACAATGGCTTCACAACTGGTGGCAGGCATTGGAGGGCTTTCCACAGCCCATGGCGCAGCTGGAGAGCTGCCGTTCACTCTGCCTCCAACAGCACTGGGAGCCACAGACAAATGCCTCATGTAAGAGATGGACTAGAACATATACGAACTAGAGCTCCGTACTTTGCTTTCTCCTGAAATCCCTGTGGCAAGAGCAACCATCACATCTGCTGATGTGAGACAAAACAGCACAGGCCACTCCACGCTCAAACCACCCCGTGTCCCTCTCTGATGCTGGTGACGTAGCATACGTGGACCAAAATGCCAGATGTACAACGCTTGCAACCAGGGGAATTTTTCTTCCCAAGTTCACACCGGTCAGTCAATGATTTGTGGAATGCCTTTAATTCAGAGATGTTGTTCAAGGGTCCTACAAAAACAGGTTAAGTACTGGGAGCAGAACTGAGCTTCACAACCCAAGATCTCCCATTTCACTTTGAGGAATGTCATTGGGGGTCTTAAGAAGGAATTAACAAAGAGAGACCGATATTACAATGCAACATACTATTTATTGAGTTTGAAGATAGAAACAGATCATTGCATGGTAGAAGGGATATGGTTTAAGTTGCTACGAGGCAACTGCAACTCTGATTGACCTTCAGCATAATGGTATGCATATCTTCCTCCCTCACATGGTGAGAGGGAGAAGAATCAGGGCCATCTAAACTTGCTTCAGGATGAACCCAAGACTCAGCACAGCAGGAGACAACAGGGATGTGTGATGATGACAAGAAAGTGGGAGAAGAAGACATCTGGTTTCTGTGTTTCCAGACATTGCAGGCTGGCAACCTGGCATTCCTCTGCTTTGCAGAAGGTCACAAAGATGCTCAGCCCATCTGGAAATTCTGGTCAGCAACTCCATCTTCAGTCTTGCGTCTGGCTTTGGGCTTCCTGGGCAATGCGTTCATGGAAATTCCACCTCATTCTTAGTAAGGCAGGCATCTCCTGCCAGAGAAGCGGCTGCCCAGGCCAGAGATGCCAATGCCACCGGAGGAGATGGGCACTCCTTCCTCACTCAGGATGCTGCCAACAGCAGCGGAGGTGCTGGAGCCCACAGCGGTGTTCTGGGGGAAGGAGCTGAGGATGGGTCCGGGCAGGGTGACCACCACGGGAGAGGGCTGGATCACCACCCGGGAGTCCTGGCACTGGCGCACACAGGGCTCGTTGCAGCTGTTGGCCAGGGGGGTCGGGCCACAGGGACGGCACAGATCGAAGCAGGACATGGCTGTGGGATGGAGGTGGACCTGGAGAGAGGATAGCAAAAGACAGTTAGTGCAAGCAGCAGCCTGGTGGTCTGCTCACTTAGAGAAGAGGCACAGGCTGGTGAGCAGGGATAGGCATTGCATGGCCAGAGAGAGGCTTGGCAGACCAGATCAACAAGAGCCTACACAGAGTCAGCCCCAGGCCTTCTTCCACCTCCCCCCCACACTGGCAAGTAGAAGAGAGCAGATGGGAGCACCGTCAAGGAGCAAGATTCACCTCAAGGTCTACATACAGAGAAAGACTCTGTGGATGCCAGAAGAGCAAGAGAAGAAGCAGAGAAAAAGTGAGAAGATAACCCCGGCAGCTCACCTTGTTCACCAAGGAGGAGAAGGCAAGAGAAGTGGATGAGGGAGCCTGGTGCTGGACTGGCTTTTATACTGGTCTAGTCGGCCCCAGGCTTAGAGCAACACCCTTTGCAAAAGTAATGTGTTTACCAAAAGCTCAGCTTGCATGCAAATCATCACAATTATTAAAACTACTGTCTTCCTTATTTTCCTTGTGATGCTTCCTTTTATTTTCCTGTTCTGCACATACTATACAACTGTTCAGACTGCTTTCAAGTGCCAGCATTAGAGGCCAAAATATTTCCAGAGGTAAGAACATATCATCACAAGAATGATGCATCCAGTGATGAAGAGTGTCTCAGCACTTCAGGGGATGTCTGCCATTTACTCTCTGGGGCGCTGCATTAACATTTGCCCTGATGATTGGGGTTCTTCTTCTCCTAAACCTGAAGCTTCAGGCTGGGCATCCATAGGCAAGGAGAGGCCACATCAATCAACCTCCATAACACTGTGCTTGCTCATATTCTTTTAGAAATCCCCTTCCAGTCAGGGCACTTCTGCTCTTGGATTTTGGAATATCTCGCAAAGTAATTATTGCTCTTGGCAGCGATGGGCCTGGCTCTTCTTTTGCAATCTTACTTCTCTCCTTCGTACCTCCGTGCCTTAAGTAGCATACTTCTAAGAATAGCAAAGGTAGGCGATTGCACTCCAGTGACACCTTGCTGGACACCTCTGGTAAACTAGGAGGAACCCCAGTGTGAATCAATTGCACACGTAGGCAATTGATACCTCTCCTTCCACCTGCCCATGTCTTTGACACAAGTCGTGCTTTGCCCATCCAGACTGGCAGCCCAATGGGCACAACCAAATACTTGACAGGATTTCCACCTGACACGCCACCTTGTTCAGGAGCACTGAGAGTGCTCACAAAGGCCGGTGGACGATCAGCGGCACCAGAGGTTCCCCTGGTACCACTGGAGGCAGGATCAGAGTGGCAGGAGCAAAGCAGAGGCTGTGGAGGACAGGAGTATGGGAAGGAGGACTAAGACCAAAGTTGGTGGTGTACCACTGCCTCATCCTCCCCAGCTTGAGGCCTGTGTGGAGGGACAAAAGTAAGCGTGGTTTGGGACCTGCCCAAGCACAGTCTGCTCAGCAGCTGAATGGGAATTTTGGAGGAGGCCTGCGGGGCTGCTCCAGACCCACTTCCCTTCAGGACGCAGTGATGAGCTTGAAACTACTTCACAATAAGCTATGCATTTGACCACAGGATTGCACCACCGGAGAAGACCATCCTGCTCCATTCCTGCACTCTGCAGTGGTCTCAGGAGATATCACAGACGCTGCCCAGGTTCCTCAGTTGCCAGAAGATAGCCTCTGCGTTTCCAGCTTGCGCTCGCAACCACTATACACACCCACGCTCAACACATACATGTAGTAACAAATCAAAGTAGGGCTTGGATTTCAGCAGTGTTGGGCTCTCTTTGACTTCTTTGAGACTCTCTCCTGTTTGAGGGTTTGGCACATGTGCTACTAGGAGGGATATGCTGAAGAATGCTTTTGAAGCAGTGAGCACAGTAATGCCTTCTGGCAATCCAGTGTCTTTCTTTATCATAGAATATTAGAATATCCTGAGTTGGAAAGGGTCCATAAAGATTGTTAAGTCCAACTCCTGGGTCCAGCTATCCAAATTATCCTGTCTCTCAAATGAAAAACAATTTCTAACATCATCCATTGCACTCATTCCCATTAGAGGGTGGTCCCGGACCCTCATGTATGAATGAACTGGTCAATACCACCTACCCCCCCAACTCGCTGTGGCTCTCACAAATACCATCTCCCTCGAGACTGCCCAAATCCCATGAGCAAGAAGAAGGTAAATGTCAGGATGTTATACAACATCAACTCCAGGACAAAACATTTTCCACTGAATTGCTTTCCTATGAATACGAACTGGAAAGAAACCAGAGGAGACTGAGATTACAATGCAGCATAAATTTTATTGAGTCTAAAGACAGAAACAAAGCAGTGCATAGTTTAAAGCTGCTATAAAGGCAGTTGGATAACAGATTGGCAATTTGCTGGCAAACTTCATCAAAATGAGATGTACTTATTCCTTCCTCACGAGGATAGAGGGGAAAGATCAGGGCCATTGCAACTTGCTTCAGGATGAACCCAAGGCACAAGACAGCAGGAGACAACGAGGACTTGTCATGATGAGAAGAAAGTGGGAGAAGAAGACATCTGCTGGCCATGTTTCCAGGCAGCATAAGCTGGCAACCTGGCATCCTTCTCTGCCTTGCAGAAGGTCACAAAGATGCTCAGCCCATCTGGAAATTCTGGTCAGCATCTCTGTCCTCAGTCCTGCAGCTGGCAATGGGCTCATGGGAATTCCACCTCATCCTTAACAGGGGAGGCATCTCCTGCCAGAGATGCGGCTGCCCAGGCCAGAGATGCCAATGCCACCGGAGGAGATGGGAACTCCCTCCTGGCTCAGGATGCTGCCAACAGCAGCGGAGGTGCTGGAGCCCACAGCGGTGTTCTGGGGGAAGGAGCTGAGGATGGGTCCGGGCAGGGTGACCACCACGGGAGAGGGCTGGATCACCACCCGGGAGTCCTGGCACTGGCGCACACAGGGCTCGTTGCAGCTGTTGGCCAGGGGGGTCGGGCCACAGGGACGGCACAGATCGAAGCAGGACATGGCTGTGGGATGGAGGTGGACCTGGAGAGAGGACAGCAAAACGCACGTGGTGTGAGCAGCAGCCTGGTGGTCTGCTCACTTAGAGAAGAGGCACAGGCTGGTGAGCAGGGAGAGGCACAGCAGGGACAGAGAAAATCTTAGCAACCAAGAGCCCCATCTGAGTCAGCCCAGGACCTTCTCCCACCACCCCTCACATTGGCAAGCAGAACAGAGTTGGTGGGAGCACCATCAAGGAGCAAGGGTCACACCAAAGCCTGCACAGACTCAGGCTCAGTGGAGGCAAGGAGAGGAAGAGGAGAAATAGTGAAAGAGAAGAGCAAAGAGAAGGCTGCTGCAGCTCACCTTGTTCACCAGAGAGGAGAAGGTGAGAGATGTGGATGAGGGAGCCTGGTGCTGGGCTGGCTTTTATACCGGTCAGGGCCACCCACTGGTCCAGAGACATCCTTTGTACATACACTCTATGTATCAACAAGTTCATCTTGCATGCAAAACACCACAATTAAAGAAAATAGTGTCTTTTTTTTTCTGTTCCCTGCAACGCTCCCTTTTCATTTCCCTGTTTGTGACATGGCCCTTCCATCATTCTCCTTTCAAGTGGCAGAATTAGAGGCCAAAATACTTCTCGGAGACATGACACGTCAGCACAAGCAAGTGATGCAAGCCAGTGATGAGCAGTGGGTAACCTCAGGAGGGAAGAGCAGCCTTCTACCCTTTGGGCCTTGCACAACACTCATTGTGGAGTGGGTTTCCTCCTCACCCTGAAGCTTCACCTGAACTTCCAAATGGGAAGTCCAGCATCATCAGCTGCTCTCCCTGATACTATGTTAAAACTTATATTTTAGAATGACTTTGGAAGCGCTTTTAAATATCATCTAGTCCAAACTCCTGACATAAGTTGGGACATATTCCAGTAGATCTGGTTATTCATAATCCATCTAACCTTACTTTAAATGTTCCCAGTGCTGGGGCATCCACAACTTCTCTGCACAACCTGTTCTAGTGTCTAATAAACCCACCTTACTCTACCCTCTTTCACATTAAAACTACTTTCCCTTGTCTTGTCACTGCTGTACCTGGTATATATTCTCTCCATCTTTCTTATAAGCCACCTTTATATATTGAAAGGCTACAATAACATTTCCATGGAGCCTTCTCTTCTTCAGGCTCAACAACACCAACTCTATCAGCCTTTCTTCATAGGAGTACTGCTCCAGACCTCTGATCATCTTTGTGGCCTCCTCTGGACCTGCTCTAGCAGGTCCTTATCATCCTTGTACTGGGGACTCAGAGGTGAATGCAGTGCACCAGGGAGGGTCTTCTGAAAGCAGAGTAGATGAGGAGAATCACCTCCCTTGACCTTCTGGCCACACTTCTTTTCATTTACCCCAGAATATGGTTGGTTTCTGAGTAACAAGCACACAGTATCAACTCAGATATGGTTATCCATCAACCATTATGCCCAACCCCTCCTCTGGAAGGCTGATCTCAGTTGTCTAAATTAATTTCCCCGCCTATACTGAAGCTGGGATTTTCTCCAGCACAGAGGCAGGACCTTGCACTTGTCTTTGTTGCACTTCATGAGATTCATGTAGCCCCAGTCCACACATCTGTCTGAGTCTCTCCTAATGAAATCCCTATCCACTAGAGTATCAAATACAGAAGTCAGATTAATGAATTTCATAAACTTAGTATCACCCATGAACACCGACCCACTCAGGCTTTCTTAAGCATTGCCTTTCCAGGCAGGGCACCACTGCTCTTGGGTTTTAGATGGTCTCTCTCAGGTTAACTATTCCTCTAGGGAGGACTCAGATCTCAATTCACACTGTTGTCCCAGTTGCCACCAGTTCTTTTGACTCCTTTAGGACCCTCTCCAATTTAGATTTAGCAGATGTGCTTGAATAATGGATGAGAAGAAGAAAACGTTTAGAGTGTTAACATCCAAACACAGCTTCAGTCAGCTGAGCTCTAGCAGGTACAGAAATGCCTTCTAGCAATCCAATGTCGTCTTATCATCTGAAAGTTGAAAAATATTCAACTTTGCTCACTCCTGATATGTCACGTCAGGGTGCGCATAAACTCTAGTATAATACTATGCCCACACTATACACCCATCAAGCTACACATCTCTCTTCTAATTATAAGGGGTTTTGATGGAGTTCAGCACCTTAGCAGAGCAAGAAGGCTCACACTAGGAGGATAATACTCAAATCTCCATTTCAGTAAAAAACTTCTTACCCTGGACAGATTAGGTGAGTATCCAAACGTAGAATGAATATGAGGGAAGAAACACGGGGAGACCGAGATTAGAATGCAGCATCAATTTTATTGTGCTCAAAGAAGGAATGAAAACAGTGAAACGTTTAGGGCTGCTACAAATACAGCTGACAAACACATTGGCCATTAGGAGGGAAACTACAGGAAGATGGGATGCATGTCTTCCCCATAACGAGGCAAAAGGAAGAAGAAGCAGGGCCATCTAAACATCCTTCATGGCACAGGACAACAAGAGACAAGAAGGACACCTGATCATGAGAGGAAAGCAGGAAAAGAGGAAAAAATCTGCTGGCTGAGTCTACAGGCAGCACAGGCAGACACCATGACTTCCCTCTTTACTTTGCAGCAGACCAGAAGGGTGCACAGCACAACATGGCCAGCAGTTCTGTCTGCAGTCCAGCACCAAGATTTGGGTTTCCTGAAGGATGTGGTCATGCAATGACCTCTTCATCATTAGCAGGGCAGGTACCTCCTGCCAGAGAGCGGCCTGCCCAAGGCCAGAGAGGCAAAGCCCCCGGAGGATGATGGGCACTCCACTCCTCACTCAGGATGCTGCCAACAGCAGCAGGCAGGTGTGGACCCACAGCGGTGTTGCTGGGGGAAGGAGCTGAGGATGGGTCCGGGCAGGGTGACCACCACGGGAGAGGGCTGGATGACACCCCGTGGAGTCCTGGCACTGCCTGACCCACAGGGCTCGTTGCAGCTGTTGGCCAGGGGGGTCGGGCCACAGGGACGGCACAGATCGAAGCAGGACATGGCTGTGGGATGGAGGTGGACCTGGAGAGGGGATAGCAAAAGACAGTTAGTGCAAGCAGCAGCCTGGTGTCCTGCTCACAAAGGGAGGAGACACAGACTGGGGAGCAGGGACAGGTAATGCAAGGTGAGAGAGTGTCTTAGCAACCCAGATCCCCAAGAAGCCCATCTGAGTCACCCAAGGCCTTCCCCCCACCTCCTCCCACACTGGCAAGCAGAACAGAGTTGGTGGGAACGCCATTGAGGAGCAAGGCTCACACCAAGGCTTGCATAGAAGGAAAGGCACATTGGAAAACAGAAGAGCAAGAGGAGAAGCAGAGAAAGATGAGGGTGAGAAGAAGGCCACTGCAGCTCACCTTGTTCACCAAGGAGGAGAAGGCAAGAGAAGTGGATGAGGGAGCCTGGTGCTGGACGGGCTTTTATACCAAGCTGGACCGCCTCAGGCCCAGAGGCAACCCATGCATAAGTAGCTGTAGAAGGGCAAGCCCATTTGTATGCAAAACAACACAATTATAGAAATTGATGGATTAATTCCCTTCCCTGCAACGCTCTTTTTCATTTCCCAGTTCATGACAAGTCCATTTTGCCACACAAGCTCCTTTCAAGTGACAGAATTAGAGGCCTAAGCATTTCTGAGGAAGGAACTCAAAAGGACGGGGAGAAGATGAAGGCATGGGGATGGAGATGGCCAGTGCTTTTAGCTGGTGACAGCCTCTCATTTCCCTGCAATTTGCTTTAATGCTTTGCCCCGGTGTGTGGGGCATCATTTCCTTGCAAGCATGGCCTTAAAGATCAGACTTTCAATGAGGATCATATGTAAAGACAACACAGCCTTTGCTCCACCCATCTACGTGCTCAGGCTGCCTCAGCTGGAAGTAGTCCAAGGATGGATGCTCTGCTTTCTGGCTCGAGCTATTCTACGACATCTAGCACTGCTCTCAGGAGACCGAAGCCTCACTATTATTCCTCTCCCCTCTGTCTCCAGCTGTGAGATGCCCACAGACCCCAGAAAAGGTGTGTTTCACAAAAAAGGACATTGCTCTCTCATGAGCAGACATTAGTTGATCACTCATAAATTGCAAGTGTCTGCCACAATCAAACAGAAAGACTAGGCAAAAATTGACTGGTTCTCCACCACCGCCATGTCCATGTTTTGCATCCTCCCTTTACATCCTGACACAACAGCACACACCAGCAAGAGCAGCAGGCACAGCAGGAGTCAGGGTTCTTCCAAATGTATGTGCCAAAGGAAGACATCTAGCTTTATGCAGTGTTGGCCTGAGGTGACAAGTGTCCTGAGGGACACCCAACATACACACCTCAGGCTCCAGCCACGCCACAGGCCACAGCCCACTGCACTTATAAAATGCCCTCCGCAATTATGCTGGGACTCCACCAGGCACTGGTATGTCTCTCATCATGGAGACACAACCAAATGTCTCATTTAGGAAGATGAAGAGAATGGAAACCAGGAGCCACACCACCAATGGACCTCATTGCACAGTGCCTGAGCAAGGGAGATGCAGAAATGCCAGACAGGTTTACCAGAGACGAGCCAGGTCACGAAGTCAGGGCACAGCTCATGTTCCGGTGCTGTGACAGTAACATGGGCCAACACTCCTGAGCTGTGCCAAAATAACACAGACTGACCCAAGAGGGAGCTGGGCAAAAGTGCATCCAGACCAAGAGGACCCTTGTGAGGCATAAACCAACCTGTCTGAGAACGGCAGAACCAGACTGGTGTCCTTGAGCTGGTGAGACGGTCTACGGCTGTTGGCCAGAGGTGTGATAAAAGCCCTGGGTCAATGTGCCTGAGTCAGTGGATGTGGTGGGAGACCCCAGGTGAGTGTGAGGAGAGCCCTTTGGCAGCTCTCAGGCCACCGATATGGCTGAGGAAGACCTCTGCCACGCTCCTGGAACATAGAACACCATCTTCATCTGCCACAGAAAAGGAAGGCAGGATTGCCATTGTCCTCAAAGGAACCTTTTGTTAATTTCAGGAGTGAAAAATATGTCCTTGTTTCTCAGGATCTGCCCAAATGTTTCTGGTGCCCTGCAGCACCCTGCCACTCACGTCCATGAGGTGCACGGATTGCCCTCCATCCCAGAAACCATACTTAATGTACATTTTCCTCCTACTCTCAGCTCACAATGGCTTCACAACTGGTGGCAGGCATTAGAGGGCTTTCCACAGCCCATGGCACAGCTGGAGAGCTGCCGTTCACTCTGCCTCCAACAGCACTGGGAGCCACAGACAAATGCCTCATGTAAGAGATGGACTAGAACATATACGAACTAGAGCTCCGTACTTTGCTTTCTCCTGAAATCCCTGTGGCAAGAGCAACCATCACATCTGCTGATGTGAGACAAAACAGCACAGGCCACTCCACGCTCAAACCACCCCGTGTCCCTCTCTGATGCTGGTTACGTAGCATACGTGGACCAAAATCCAGATGTACAACGCCTGCAACCAGGGGAATTTTTCTTCCCAAGTTCACACCGGTCAGTCAATGATTTGTGGAATGCCTTTAATTCAGAGATGTTGTTCAGGGATCCTACAAAAACAGGTTAAGTACTGGGAGCAGAACTGAGCTTCACAACCCAAGATCTCCCATTTCACTTTGAGGAATGTCATTGAGCATCTCAACAAGGAAGGTACACAAAGAGACTAAGATTTGAATGCAGCATAACATTTATTGAGAATGAAGGTAGAAACAAGACAATGTATTGTGAAAGGAATCTGGCCCAGGCTGCTATGAGGGCAGCTGGTACTCAGACACACCATCAACATAAAGGGATGCACATCTTTCTCCATCACATGGTGAGAGAGGAAAGAAGCAGGGCCATCGCAACTTGCTTCAGGATCAACCCAAGACTCAGCACAGCAGGAGACAACAGGGATGTGTGATGATGACAAGAAAGTGGGAGAAGAAGACATCTGGTTTCTGTGTTTCCAGACATTGCAGGCTGGCAACCTGGCATTCCTCTCTGCTTTGCAAAGCCAAAGGATTAGAATTTGGCAGAATTTCAATTTTAATTGTGCTTCCACAAGAAGGGAATGGAAAAACAGTTTTAAAACCGTTTAGGGGCTGCTACCAAATTACGCTTCAAAAACCCAACCATTGGGCCATTAGGAGGGGGAAAAACTAAACAAAGGAATTTGGGATGGGCCATGCTTTCCCCATTAAAAACCAAGGGGGCAAAAGGAAAGGAAAGAAAAGAAGGCAAGGGGGCCCCATCCTAAACCCTCCTTCCCATGGGCCCACAGGGGACAAAAAGGGAACCAAGGAAGGGGACCCCCTTGAATCATGAGAGGGAAACCGGAAAGGGAAAAGGGAAAAAAAAAGGGGAAAAAAAAAATCGGGGTGGCTGAGTTCTAACAGGCCCAGCCCAACAGGGGACCACCAATGGACTTCCCCTCTTTTACTTTGCCAGGCCGGGCAGGGGGGAGGGTGCCAACAAAGGCCACCACAAAACAAGGGCCAAAGCCTTTTGTCTTTCCAGTCCCGCCCCAAAGGATTTGGGGGTTTTTCCTGAAGGGATTGTGGTCATTGCAATGCCCTCTTCCTCCTTAGCAGGGGGCAGGTACCTCCGGCCCCAGGAGGAAGGCGGGGCTTGCCCCAGGCCAGTTGGTTGGGCCCAAACAAAGCCCAACCGGAGGCGAAGGGGCACTCCCCCCTCACTTCCAGGGGTGTTTTTGCCAACAAAGCACGGAGGGTTGCTGGCGGCCCCCAAGGGGGTTTGTTTCGGGGGGAAGGAAAGGCGGGTTGGGGTTCCGGCCCAGGGGTGGGACCACCACGGGAATAGGGGGGCCGGGATCCACCCCAACCCCCCGGGAGTTCCTGGCCCAACTTTGGGCCCAACCCCCAGGGGGGCTCTTTTTGCAGCTTGTTGGGGCCAGGGGGGTTTCCGGGCCAACAGGGGGGAACGGCCCAAGATCGAAAGCAGGGGAACCAGGGCTGGGTTTGGGGGATGGAGGGGGGGGGAGGGAAGAGGGGATGGCAAAAAAGGGGAACAGGTTTTTTGGCAACGGCAGCAAGGGCCTTGGTGGGGTTCCTGCTCCCCAAAAGGGGGAGGGAGGGGGGGAAACACAGGGGACCTGGGGGGAGGGGCAGGGGGGGACCGGGTTAATTGGGCCAAAGGTTTGAGGGAGTGGTTTAGAAACCCAGGCTCCCCAAAAGAAAGGGGGCCCATTCTTGGGGGTCACCCAAGGCCTTTTCCCCCCACCTCCCTCCCCCACTGGCAAAAGCAGAAAAGAGGTTGGTGGGAAGCGGCCCAATTGGGAAGGGGCAAAGGGCTCACAAAAAAACAAAGGCTTGCATAGAAGGAAAGGGCCACATTGGGGAAAAACAGGAGAAGCAAAGGGAGGAAACCAAAAGAAGGCGGAAGGGAAAAAGATTTGAGGGTTGAGAAGGAAGGGGCCCCACTTGCAAGGCTCCCCTTGTTCCACCAAGGGGGCCGGAAAAGGCAAGGGAAGTGGATGGAGGGAAAACGGCCCTGGGGGGTGGGACCGGGGCCTTTTTATTTTACCCCAAAGGGCTGGGGCCTGCCTTCCGGCCCCAGAGGGGGCAAACAAACCAATTTGCCTAAGGGTTAAGCTGCAGAAGGGGGCAAGGGCCCCATTTTGTTTGCAAAAAAACCCAAATTATTAGAATTAATTGGGTTATTTAATTCCCTTTCCCTTGCCAAAACGCTTTTTTTCATTTTTTCCCCGGTTCAATGGAACAAAGTCCATTTTTGGGCCCACCACAAAAAGGCTCCTTTTCAAGTTACAAGAAATTAGGAGTGGGGCCCAAAGGGGCATTTTGAGGGGAAGGGAAACCTCAAAAGGGCACGGGGGAGGAAACTTTGAAGGCCCCAAAGGGGTGGAGGGATTTTGGGGCCAGTTGCTTTCAAGCCCCTGGTGGGACATTGGGCCCCTTTCTCCATTTCCCTTTTTGGCCAATTTGGGCTTTTAATGCTTTTTGGGCCCCCGGTGTTTGTTGGGGGCATCATTTTCTGCAAAAAGCATGGCCCCCTTAAAAAAGATCAGGGGAATTTTCCAATGAGGAATTTTTCATATGGCCTTCAAAAACCACCAAGCCTTTTGCTTCCCCCCATTCTTTACGGTTGGCTCAGGTTTGGGCCCCCCAAAGGCTGGGAAAGTTGGGGAAAAGTTTCCCAAAGGGAAGGTGCTCTTGGCCTTTTCTGGGCTCGAGGCTATTCTTACTTAAAATTTTTTAAGGCCACTTGCTCCAGGAGAACCGAAAAGCCTAAATTTATTTCCTCTTTCCCCTTCTTCTCCAAGCTTGTGAGATTGGGCCCACAAGGGGGACCCCAAAAGGAATAAAGGTTGTGTTTCACAAAAAAAAGGGGAAAACCATTTTCTTCTCTCTGGAACGGAAACCTTAGTTTGTCCATCATAAAATTTGAATGTCGCCCAATTCAAAAAACGGGGGAAAAAAAGGGGACAGGCAAAAAACTTGAACTGGGTTTTCTTTTCCAACCACCGCCATGTTCCCCATTGTTTTGGCCTCCCTTCCCTTTACATTTCCGGGAAACAAAAAGCACCACCCCAGCAAGGAGCAAGCAGGGGCCAAAGCAAGGGAGGTTTCAGGGGTTTTCTTTCCAAATGGTATTGGCCAAAAGGGGAAAGGAACCATCTAGGCCTTTAATGGGCCGTTGGTTTGGGCCTTGGAGGGTGGGACCCAAAGTGTTCCTGAGGGGGGACCCCCCAAAAACCCCAACACCTCAGGCTCCCATCCACCGCACCAGGGCCACAGGGGCCCATTTGAAACTTATTAAAATGGCCCTCCCCGCCAATTTATGGGTGGGACTCCACCAGGGCACTTGGGTATGTCTTCTCATTCATGGGAAGAAACCAAACAACCAAATTGTCTCCTTTGGGAAGGAAAGGATTTGAAAAGGAAGGGGAAACCAGGGGAAAGGCCCACCAACCCCCAATGGGAACCTTCATTGCAACAGTTGCCTGGAGGCAAGGGGAATTGGCCAAAAAAGGAAAAAAAATTGCCCAAGGGGGGACAGGGTTTTTTAAAAGAGGGAACGGGAGGCCAGGGGTTCACGACCAAAATCCAAGGGGCCCCACAAGCTCATGTTTCCGGATTGGGGCTGTTTGACAAGTAAAACATGGGGCCACCATTTCCTGAGCCTGTGCCCAAAATTAAACCCACAAGAATTGGGACCCAAAAAGGGGAGGGAACCTGGGGGCCAAAAAAGGCAATTCCCGGAACCAAGGGAACCCCTTGTGGGCATTTAATAAAAAACAACCTTGTTCTGAGGAACGGCAAGAAACCCAGGACTGGTTGTCCTTGAACTTGGTTTCTGAAGCCGGTCTACGGCTGTTGGCAGGAGGGTGTTGGATAAAAAAAGGCCCTGGGTCAAATGGTGGCCCGGAGGGTCAGTTGGATTTGTGGGTGGGGGAGGGGACCCCCAACCAAAGGTGGGTTTGTTGAGGGAAAAGCCCCTTTTTGGGCAAGGGCTTCTCAGGGCCACCCGGGATATGGGGGAAGGGAAGGGGACCCTTCTTGCCCGCTTCCTTTGGAAAACCTTTAGAACCAACCCTCCTTCATCTGCCACAGGAAAAGGGGAAGGCAGGGATTTGCCCCATTTGGTCCTCAAAAGGAAAACCCTTTTTTTTTCATTTGGAGTGAAAAAATATTTCCCTTGTTTCCTCCGGGTTTCTGGCCCCAAATTGTTTTGGGGCCCTTTGCAGCCAACCCCCTGCCCACTTCCCGTCCCCATTTTGAGGGGGCACGGGATTGGCCCTCCATCCCAGGGGAAAACAAAAAACCATTTACCTTTTAATGTACAAATTTTTCCTCCTATCAAAACAAAGCTCCCAAATTGGGTTCACAAAATTGGGTGGGAAGGGGCAATTGGAGGGCTTTCCCCAAGTCCCAATGGGCAAACAGCTGGAGGAAGGCTTTGCCGTTCACTCTGCCTCCAACAGGCCCTGGGGAAGCCAAAGGACAAATGGCCTCATGGTAAAGGAGATGGGCTTAGGACAAAAAATACGAACTAAGAGGCTCCGTTTACTTTGCTTTCTTCCCGGAAATTCCCTTGTTTGGCAAGGGCAAACCCAATAACAAATTCTGCCTTGATGTTTGAGGGACCAAAAAGCCCAACCCCAGGGCCCATCCAACCGCTCAAACTTTAACCCCCCGTTGTCCCTCCTCTGGATTTGGCTGGTTTTGGGAACGTTAGCAAACGTGGACCCCAAAAAATTCCCGGATTGTTAACAACCCTTGCAAAACCAAGGGGGGAAATTTTTTTCCCCCAAAGGTTAACCCAACCGGGTTTCAGTCAAATTTGATTTGGTGGGAATTTGCCTTTTAATTTTTGAGATTTTGTTTGTTTTCAAAAGGGTTCCTACAAAAAAAAACAAAGGTTAAGTTTACTGGGAAAGCAGAAAAAACTGAGCTTCCCAAACCCAAGAATTCTTCCCATTTCACCTTTGGGGAATGGTTTCATTGGGATTCAAAAACAAGGGAACAGGTTTACACAAAGAGGGGGACTTAAAGATTTTGGAATTGCCAAGCATTTAAAACCCATTTATTTGGGAAGGGGAAAATGAAAAGGGTTAAGAAAAAAACAAAAGACAATGGTAATTGGTTGGGAAAAGGGAAAATCGGGGGCCCAGGGGCTGCTTAGGGGAGGGGGCTGGGGTAACTCAGGGGAACACCATCCAAATTTAAAGGGGATGCACATCTTTCTCCCCACCCCAGGTTGAGAGAGGGAAAAGAAGGGAAGGGCCCATCGGCCAATTGCTTCAGGGGATTTCAAAACCCAAGGATCAGCCCCCAGGAGGGGACCAACAAGGGAATGTTGTTGAAATACCCCAAAGGGGAAAGGAATAAAAGGTGGGGGGAAAGAAGGAAACATTCTGGTTTCTGTGTTTTCCAAGGGAAATTGCAGGGCTTGGCAAAAAACCCTGGCCATTTTCCTCTCTGCTTTGGAAAGAAAGGTCAACAAAGATGCTTCAGCCAATTGGAAAAAACCGGGGCCCAAGGGCCAGGCCTCCATCTTGGTCTTGGCTTTTCTGGGGCTTTTTTGGGCTTTTCCTGGGGAAATTGCGGGCTTTCCCGGGAATTCCAACCTCCTTCCTTGCAGGGGCAGGTTAACCCTCCTGCCAGGATGCGGGGCCTGCCCCAGGGGCCCAGAAAATTGGCCTAATTGGCCCCCCCAAACCGGGGGCCGGAATGGGGGCCACTCCCTCCCCTTCAATCAGGGGTTGGCTTGGCCAAAACCGCACCGGGAGGTGCTGGAAGGGCCCACCAGCGGTGGGTTTTCTGGGGGGGGAAAGGGAAAGGCCTGGGTTGGGTTCCGGGGCAGGGGTGGAACCCACCACGGGGGAAATGAGGGGGGCTTTGGGATTCACCAACCCGGGGGGGTCCCTGGGCACTTGGCGCACCCCACAGGGTTCTTTGCAGCTGGTTGGGCCCAAGGGGGGTGGGCCAAGGGGGGTTCGGGGCCACCAACCCAATTCAAAGGCAGGGGGGAACATGGTGTGGTGGGAGGGTGGCCTGGGGGAAAGGGGGGATAGCAAAAAAAGGGGGATTTTAGGCAAAAACAAGGCAAAGCAGCCCTGGTTGTTCCTGCTCACCAAACAAGGGGGGAGGGGGAAACAACAAGGGGGGAAAATTGGGGAAGGCCGGGACAAGGTTAATTTTGCCAAGGTTGGAGGAAGGAGTGTTCTTGCAAACCCCAGGATTCCCCAAGGGGAACCGGGCCCACTGGGGGTTACCCCAAGGGCCTTTCCCCCCACCTTCCCTTCCCACCAACTGGGGCAAAGCCGAACAAGAGTTGGGTGGGAAGGCGGGCCATTTGAGGAAGCAAGGGTCCCCACAAAAACAAAGGCTTGGCTTAAGCAGGGGAAAAAGGGCCCAATTGGGGAAAAAAAACCGAAGAGGCCAAGGAGGAGCGGTGGGAGGAAAGAAAGTTGGAGGGTGGGAAAAGGAAAAGGGCCACTGCAAGGCTTCACCTTGTTTCCCAAAGGGAAGGGAGGGAAAGGGGCCAAGAAGGAAAAGTGGGATTGGAGGGGAGGGGTTCCTGGTTTGGCTGGGGGCGGCTTTTTAACCAAAGCGGGGACTGCCCCAGGGCCCCAAGGGGGCCAACCCAATTGCATAAAGAAAAGTTGTAAAGGGCCAAAGGGCCCCATTTTGTTAGGCCAAAACAAAAACACAAATTATAGGAAAAATTGATGCCCTTATTTTCCCCTTCCCACAATTGGAAGGGGGAATTCTCCATTTTTCCATTTTCCCCAG
Source organism: Lophura nycthemera (assembly GCA_021292215.1). Lineage (NCBI taxonomy): Eukaryota > Metazoa > Chordata > Aves > Galliformes > Phasianidae > Lophura > Lophura nycthemera. The sequence continues at coordinate 1,692 of JADANK010000427.1, read as the reverse complement.
TTCATGGGGAACAAGTCCCATTTTTGCCACAAACCAAAAAGCTCCTTTTCCAAGTGCCAGGGAAAATTTTAGAGGGCCTAAGGCCTTTTTGAGGAAGGAAAAACCCTCAAAAAAAAAACGGGGAAAAGGGGGAAGATGGGAAGGCAAAGGGGGATGGGAGGGGCCCAGTTGGGCTTTTTCAAGCCTTGGTTGACAAGGGGGCCTCTATTTCCCTGGCCAATTTGGGCCCTTTTTAAATTGCTTTTGCCCCGGTGTTGTGGGGCCTTATTTCCTTGCAAAGCCATGGGTCCTTAAAGGATCCGGATTTTCAAATGGGAATTCTATTGCAAAAAGGGGACAACAAACCGGGGGCCTTTTGCTCCAACCCATTACGTGCTTCAGGGGCTGGCCTCAAGCTGGGGTTAAGTTTTCCCAAGGGAATTTTGGGGCTCTGGGCTTTTTCTGGGCCCTCCCCGGCTATTCTACGGAAAATTCGCCCAGCTTTCAGGAGGGACCGGAAAGGGGCCTCACTATTTATTTCCTCCCCCCCCTTGTCTCCGCTTTGTTGAAGTTTGGGCCCAACCAGGGGACCCCCAGAAAAGGGGTGGTTTTTTCCTTAAAAAAAAAGGGGGAATTTGCTTCTTTCATTGAGGGGGACATTAGTTAATTCATTCGTCATGAATTTGCCAAGTCTGCCCAACAAATTTCAAAACCCGGAAAAGGGGGGACTAGGAAAAATTTGACGGGTTTCTTCCCACCAACCGCCATGCCCATGTTTTTTCATCCTCCTTTTCCCTTTTACCATCCGTCACCAAACAGCACACACAAAAAAAAACAAACATTTCCTGGTTGGAAAAACCACTTGCATAGAACACTTGTGAAAAAAATGGGAAGTGCCAGCAGGGCAAGCAGGGACAGCAGAGGAAGTCAGGTTGTTTCCACAAACATATTGCCCAAGGGGACATCCAAGTTTTGCAGTGTTGGCCTGAGGGGACAAGCGTCCCGAGGGAGTGGACTTCCCAACAAGGTTTACCCACTTACCCACCACCTCAGGCTCCAGCCCAGGCCTCAGCCCCCAACTGCAGTGGACAAAAATGGCCCCTTGCGCAATTATGCTGGGGACTCCCCACCAGGCAACTGGTAATGTCTCTCATTCATGAGACACAAACCAAATGTTCATTTAGGAAGATGGAAGAGAATGGGAAACCAGGAGGCCACACCCACCAATGGGACCCTCATTGCACAATTGGCCTGAGCAAGGGGGGGAGATGCGGGGAAAGAAAGGAAAAAAATGCCCAGACAGGTTTCTTAAACCCAAGAGCGAACGGGCCAGGGGGGTCCACGAAAGTTCCCAGGGGGCACAGCCCATGTTCCGGTGCCTGTTTGGACAGTTACATTGGGCCAAACACTTCCGGAAGCGTGCCAAAATAACAAAGGACTGAACCCAAGAGGGAGCTGGGCAAAAAGGCCCCGACCAAAGGAGGGCCTTGTGATTGGCATAAACAAACCTGTTCCTGAGAACGGCAGCAACAAACCAAGACTTGGTGTCCCTTGAGCTGGTGAAGACCTTTGGGAAGGGCTCGGGGGCTTTCAACGGTTGTGATAAAAGCCCTGGGTCAATGGCCTGAGTCAGTGGATTTGTGGTGGGAGACCCAGGTGGTGAGCATTTGAGGAAGGCCCTTTTGGCAGCTCTTTCCCAGCACTGATTTAAGG
>JADANK010000426.1:0-58528 GCA_021292215.1 Lophura nycthemera | reverse complement strand
TTTCGCCACACCCACAGAGAGCTTGAGACCCTCTTGCAACATCCTGGTGTACGGGAAACGCTGAGTATGGCTGAACCTCTATTTGGATCACCGAGGTGACAATGAGTAGCCGGGGGAACGGTAAAGCAATTCACCTGTGCTGCGGAAGGGGGGTGGAGCCTGGCTCCACCCTCCTAACACATTTAAGAGCTGACTACCGGAGGAAGAACCTTTTTAAAAGATCCACCCATTGGGGTTTCCTGAGCCCAGGCCCAAGTATGGGTAAGCACCCCTTCTATTCTCTTTTTTCTTGCTTTGCCTAACTCTCTTGTTTATTTCTTTTTTATAGCTTTAATTTATTTGATTATCCAATATTTCCTTTTAACGCTACCTAATTTCTTGTTTAAGCTTTGCAAGCTAGGCAGGCAAACCAAATATACTAAAGCTTACATCATGTCTTTTCTCTAGAATTTCTATAAATAAGACAAGGGGGAGAATACTACTAGATAAAATGATTCCAGGGCAGATCCTAGGATTTGTGGGATCTCCTTATTATGAACTTACCATTATCATTGAAAAATGGGGTCCCCTACATGTTGTGGGAAACATCTCCCTGTATTGCATGACAGAAAACTTTCAGGGACTAAGCAATGATCTATTAATCACAAGAGAAAGGCAATTGGCCGCTTCTACAGCGGCATGGCCACTATTATGTGCTTTCAATAATGCTGAAATGAGGAATAATACTTTAGTGAAGGAAAATGAACTTTTGAAAGATCATATTGGAAAGGTAGAACAAGATTGTAGCATAGTAACCGGGGAAAAAACCAATTCTCCATTTTCCGATAGGTCAAGTTTATTGAGATGTTACAAACAATGACCAGGCTCCTGAATCAACAGACTGTGTTGATCAGGAAAATAAAAAATCTAAATTAGATCATGAATCTCTGATTTTGACAGATCCACTAGAAGTCTGTACCGTTGTAACTCAAAAAACAAAAACAGTACAGGACAGTCTGGCAGGGGTGCTGCCTGGTCAGTGGCCACCTGCCCAGACTCACTTGCATGTAACAGCCTGGCCATACACAGCAACAGAATTGATGGACTTGGTACAGCGATTTAGGCAGAAACCTAGAGAAACTGTGCCAGCTTGGTTATTAAGACTGTGGGATTCTGGGGCAGAAAGTGTTTTGGTGAATGGCCTAGAAATAGCCAAGCTGGCCACTATCCTGCTCTCAGGCAGAGGTTATATGCAGGTAATCAATATATTGATGAAAACGATCCTATAATAGAATGGTTAATGGCAGCCTGCCGTATGGTGTAGCCCAATAAATCTGATATACCTCTACATACAGGCGTGTGTTCCTCCATGGAGGACCTTCAAAATTATATCTGCAAACTAGGTGTAAGGGAAGCAAATTACGAAGACACATGTGATGGCCCTGATATGGTCAAATTCTCAGCAGGAATGAGAGACTTAATTCTACAACAAGCTCCCTCTCATCTGTACGGTACTTTGGTCTCTATATTAAATCCCCTAGTGGCCTCAGAAGCTGTAGTCCAGCAGGCTGCCCAGTTAGTGGCTGACCTAGGAGAAACAGAATGCCTGCGGAATAGGCGCAATACTCGGACATTAGAAGAAGCTGAGGTCCTGTCAGTGACCAAAACCAAGATACAGGCTACTCAAGCTCCTCAATTGGGACCCCTAAGGGTCTCCTGAAAACAAATGTTTAATGATTAAATTTGGGCTGGGTTCCAATTTGCTAAGATGGACTGTCAGCCCAACCATATCCTTTTCCAGTTTTGGAGACAACTGAAGGACAACCGAAAATTTCAGACCTACCCTATGAAACCAAGGGTAAGGGTTATAGAGAGAATGCCAACAATGACATGGATCCCAGAAGATTTCATTGTTCCTAATAGGAAAAAAAAAGCCTCCTCAGGTGTCTCGGGCTACAATGCCTGATCCACCGGAAGCAGAAGAATTGGCCATAGCTCAATTCATGGTGTGATGAGGGATGCTAGTCCCCCTAGGGCCTCCAGATGGGACTGGAGGCCCTATGTAGAATTAACGATTTATTGGTCCCGAAAAAATATTCAGAGAGTTATGGCGTTAGTGGACACTGGAGCAGGAACATCAATTATCTATGGAGATCCAACCAAATTTGTTGGAGACAGAGTGATGATGGGTGGTTTTGGGGGACAGACTATTCCTGTCACCCGAACGTGGTTGAAACTGGGGGTTGGGCGTCTTCCACCCCGGGAGTATAAGGTATCTATTGCCCCAGTCCAGGAATACATCCTGGGCATAGATATTCTATGGGGTCTGGCTCCCAGCCCCTACAATGGCAAAGCAGCTGCAAGAGTATCTATGTATTTTGGGTTACTGGTGTTCCTTTATACCTCACCTACGCAGCTGCTAAGGCAACTGTACACTCACAAAAAAGGGGCTGCTATGGGACTGGGGGAAAAACAGAACAGGACGCTTTCCAACAGGCAAAACTGGCAGTTAAACAAGCCCAGGCATTGGGTATATGTGATCCTACCCTCCCAGCCGAGTTGGATGTTCACGTTACTCAAGATGGCTTTGGTTGGGGCCTGTGGCAATGCCAGAGTTCTGTTCGGACCCCCATTGGTTTTTGGTCTCAGGTCTGGCATGGAGCAGAAGAAAGATACAGTATGATTGAAAAACAGTTACTGGCTGCCTATTCAGCATTACAGGCAGCAGAGCCAATAACCCAGATGGCTGAAGTTGTAGTTAAGACCACTCTGCCAATTCAGGGGTGGGTGAAAGATGTGACCCACCTTCCTAAGACAGGGGTGGCCCAAGCACAAACAGTGGCATGATGGGTGGCTTACCTCAGCCAAAGGAGCAGTCTGTCTTCATCACCCTTGAAAGAAGAGCTTCAGAAGATCCTAGGTCCAGTGACGTATCACAGTGATGCACCAAAAGAAATATTGGTCGCTCCACCAGAGAAGAGTCCTGTTCAGGAGGGGAAATATCCTATCCCTGAAGATGCCTGGTACACAGATGGGTCCAGCAAGGGCAACCCGAGCAAGTGGAGAGCGATAGCATACCATCCTTCCACTGAGACAATCTGGTTTGACGAGGGGGATGGTCAGAGCAGCCAATGGGCGGAACTGCGAGCTGTGTGGATGGTTATAACCAAGGAACCTGGTGATGGTATTCTGAATATCTGTACAGATAGTTGGGCTATGTACTGGGGGCTCACTCTTTGGATTGCTCAGTGGGCCACCCAGGAATGGACTATCCACACCCGACCAATCTGGTGCAAAGACATGTGGTTAGGCATATGGAATACAGTCAAACACAGGACTATATGTGTCTACCATGTTTCTGGTCATCAGCCCCTACAGTCACCGGGAAATGATGAAGCTGACACGCTGGCCTGAGTTCGATGGATTGAGAATTCCCCATCTGAGAACATCACCCCTTGATTACATCAGAAGCTACGACATGTGGGACAAAAGACAATGAGAGCAGCTGTTAAAGCATGGGGACTGCCCATACAACTACCTGACATCGTCCAGGCATGCCAGGATTGCGATGCTTGCTCTAAGATGAGACCGAGATCGTTGCCTGAAACGACAGCCCATCTTGCTAGAGGACACAATCCTCTCCAGTGATGGCAGGTCGATTACACTGGGCCCCTTCCTCGATCTGAGGGGGCGAGATATGCCCTGACCTGCATCGACACTGCGAGTGGGCTACTGCAGGCCTATCCAGTACCAAAAGCAAACCAGGCATATACCATCAAGGCACTGACTAAACTTATGTCTGCCTGCGGGACAGCTGAAGTCATCGAGAGCGACCAAGGGACTCATTTTACTGGTGCAATGATACAGCGCTGGGCAGAAGAAAACAACATCAAATGGCGATTCCACCTGCCATATAATCCAACGGGGACAGGCCTCATTGACTGTTATAACGGTATTCTTAAGGCTGCCCTGAAGACTTATTCCTAGTCCCTGCAGGGGTGGACTAAAAGACTCTATGAAACCTTGCGGGACCTGAATGAAGGACCCCGAGATGGCAGACCCAGTGCTCTGAGAATGCTGCAGACAACATGGGCCACCCCGCTTAGGATCCGAATTAGGGGCACTGATCTTCAGGTAAGACCCCAGATTGGTAATGAAAATAATCATCTGCTCCCTGCCCCTGAGAATTTAGAACCAGGCACCCATAGAATAAAATGGCCTTGGAAGGTGCAGGTAGGACCCAAGTGGTGTGGCCTACTTGCACCTTGGGGGAGATTGTTGGAGGTGGGAGGCTCAGTAGTTCCTCCAGTAATAGGTACATGGCCTTCTGATATTGTGGTCAACACTCCAATCTTCATTGCTAAAGGGACCCCCACCATGTCCCTGTGGCAGATCAGGGCACCTCCTTTGGTGCCTGATATAATTATGCAGCCACAGGTATCTGGCCAGAAGGTGTGGTACAGGTGCCCGGGACATGCCCCAGTACAAGCCAAAGTGTTGACCCAGGATAGAAATATGGCCTGTATCTTGCCCTGGAGAGCAGACCTTCCCCTCCTGGTACCCCTGAAACATCTGTACTACTCCCCGTGAGTCTTCGAGCCTTCAGGATCACCGGAAGGAACGAAATGCTATCAAAGCATTCCAGTGTTACAGTCAGATCACGTGTGACACCCGGTGATGGCCTATATGGGACTGATGAAACAAGACGGACCTGCACCTCACAACCGCATGCCTCCAGTAACAACATTGAGCAGTGGCCCATAAAAGAATATCAGCGTTTACCAATCGTCATTTGTCTTGAATTGTACCAACATGTGTCATGATGGTAATTGTGTAAGTGTCATGATCTATCTGGACTCTGTATTAGGAAAAGCTTACCCTTTAGTCAACTTGATCATTGGTTCATGCTGTGAAGGGGTGGAGTTATGGGGCGCTTGTTATGGCCGAAACCTCTGATTAATCACCTGAGGTGAACATGAGTCAGCCGGGGGAGCAAGGTGGAAGCAATTCACGTGCTGCAGGAAGGGGTGGGCTTGGCCCACCCTTCCCTGACCCATTTTTAAGAGGATACCGTGGGGAGGATTCTCTTCTGAAGTTCTACTTATTGGTTTTCCTGAGCAGCCCATGTCAGGTAAAGCATCGTACTTATTCTCTTTGTCTTGTTTGCCTAACTCTTTTTTTTCATTATAAACCTCTTAATATTATTTGATTATACAATATTCCTTGATTATACACTATCTTAATATTCTTTGATTATACAGTTGGTAACCTTGAAACATCTGTACTACTCTCCGTGAGTCTTTGTGTCTCTAGGATCACTGGAAGGAACAAAACGCCATTGAAGTGCTCCAGTGAGATCATGCACAACAGCTAGTAATGGTCTATGTAGGACTGATGGAGGATAGGAAGGACCTGCACCACATGATTCCATGCCTCCAGTAGCACCTCGAAGCACTGGCACATGAGAGGGCATGAATCTCAACAATATACTGATCATCAGTTGTCTTAAACTGTTTCAACCTGCATTGCGATGGGCAATTGTATAAGCTTTGTAGTGTGTTGGATCTCTGTATTAGGGAAAGCTCACCCTCTAGCTAACTCGATCATTGGTTCATGCCATGAATGAGTGGAGTGCATGGGAACTGTTGAGTCAGGGCCTGAAACACTGATTGATCACCTGAAGCAAGGACTGAGTCAGTAGTGGGAGCACAGGTCAAGGCAATTCACCTGTGTGACCAGAAGGGGTGGAGCCTGGCTCCACCTCTCCTAGACCCCATTTAAGGGCTGACTACCACTGGAGGGAATATCTTTTCCTGGAGATCTCTCCTTTTTAGAGCTTTCCACTACAAGCCTAGATTCTTAGATACAGGTAAGCATTTCTTTCTTGATTGCTTTGTTTTGCCATGATAATCTTTTTCTACTATAAAACTTGTAAAGTACCATCATAACTGCATTGCTTTTCCAACGTACAGCTCTCCTCCATATTGGTGAGCACCAGGTCCAGTTAGGTTTCACCTCAGGGTGGTCCATTTTGTACCTGGACAGGAAGTTATTTTCAATAGACTCCAAGAATTTCCTGGATTGTCTGCCATTCTTCATACCAATATCCCAGCAGATATCTAGGTGGTTGAAATCATGCTTTTGGTGTAGTTTGTCAGGAATGAACATGAAATCATGTAGCATTTCCACCATGGCACATCATTTCAAATAATGAATGCCTTTTTTCATACCAGTCCTTTTTTTTTTTTTTATCTTAGGCATCAGATCTATGAAGGGGTATTTTTCCTTTATGGCAAATAGCACTTGTTTCCAGAGAGTGGAGGCCCAATCCAGAGATGTACTAATACCTCTGCCAATGGCTGAGTCCTTAGTAATGCTTCCCAGTTGGCAAGCTTCTCTACTATCTAGTGTCCTACTACTGGTCTCATTGTCCCTACATCCAAGTAACCAGGTGACAATGTGCTCATTCAGATGCCATGTGAAATCTTCTCTTGAACCTTTAATTTCAGCCATTTTCAAAGGTTGTGTAGTAATAATGGTGATAGTGTCTTCCTCATCGTTTTCTTCCTGTCCTTTAGTTTTTGCTGTTGCCTTACTTGGTGAAAGTGGTTGGTTGGTTTGTTTTTAAGGCCTCTTCCCTAGACTTTCTTCCTCTTTTTCATCTAAAGATTATGACACCCATTCCCATGTCTCTCTACAAGGGCAACTGTCATCAATACTGGCGCCTCCTGCAATGTCAGGGTTGGCATTTTGCTGCTTTTTTTCTATTGAACTAGAGGGTTCATAGATTGGAGATTTTGTTGGGTTTTGGGTACTGTCATCTTTGGTTCTGAAACTCTCTTATGGCTTAGAGATTCTCTTTCTCAGTTTGGACTTCCCCTCAGCTTGGAGATTTTCCCTGTCGGCTTGGAGACTTTTTCTCAGCTCAGAGACCCTCTTCCTCAGTTTGGAGATCCTCTCTAGATTGACTTGAAGCTTTTCTTTCTCAGTTTTTACTCTCTCCCAGAGCATCTCCCTCTCAGCTCAGCATTAAATAAGGCTCAATAGGCACAAGCCAGACCCCAAGTAATTTGTGCCTCCTCAGATCTGTCTGAGCCACAACATCCCTGTCTCAAATACCTGCTTAGATTCTCAGGATCCTGCAGGGGTTCAGAAGTAAAATTCCATGGCACTGGGGTTGCCTGTTTCTCTTAAGTCCCTCTATGCTCCTTGCCACTCAGTATTCTCTGGCTTTGGGGAAGGCTTCCTCCAGATATTGTAAATACAGATACTGAGTAAGATGATGAGGAGTGCACATCCAGGGAGACTAACAACATGATCATCGAACAAGAATTCCAAAAACTTAGAACGGATTCAAGGGAGAGACTGGAAGCCTGTTTAAAAATCACGTGTTCTGTAAAACTAGTAACTCTCTCTGAGACGTAACTTTCAATGTTGAAAACATACCACATTGTATGCAGGCACCAGATAGGGGTTTCCCCCAGTGCTTCTAATTTCTTTATATATGCATACAGCTCCATAGAGCAGAGTGGCTGACCTAATAAAGGTCCAGTACATTTTAAGCACTAAGATCTGGAACATGATGGAATGTAATCCCTTACAAAAATGTTTTAGAAAACAAAGGATTTGCTTTCACTTTTGTGTCTTCATAAAAAAAAAGTTAGCATGGTGCCAAAAAAATAAAAAATAAAAGTTGGCAGTTTCCAGAATGTTGACAGTGCACCCAGACAGTTAACAGGATGCCTGGAAATCAAGGCCTGCAAGATACAGCTAAGCTTTCTAACAAACCTTGCTGAGGGTTAGAGCTCAGAGCTTTCATGTTCCGAGTCAGCTTTCCCAGTCAATGCACCAAAAAATAAATTTAAAAAAAAAAAGTGATGGTTCAGTGTGGTTTGGCCTAGTTCTGTGACAGAAAGGGAGCAAAGAGACACATGGACCCATGCCAGGTGAAGGAGAGGGGAAGGGAAAAAGGTAGGGAGCTGGGTCTAGATGAGGAAAACAGCAGCAATGAGCTAAGGGAAGAGTTGATTTACTAAAGATAATAGCAGAATGTGAAATAATACAATATAATAGCTAATAAATAAAATATGTGAGAGAGTTGTCAAAACCCAAGTCCTTACTCTAATGCTGTAGGCAAGACGTCCAGGGAGCAAAGAGGGCAGTCCCGAGACTCCGTCAATTTTCTCTCTCTCTCTGAATGTGTTTTTCCCATTTCTATTTTGAAGTCTTCTGGGAGTTGTTCGTTTTCTATCTCCTGAGACCAGGTAACCAGAACTATCAACAATCCATGGAATTTGAGCATTAACACCAACCCCCAGTGCACTACATGATGTTATGATGTGGAATACCAATGTCATGGTTTTATGATTTTAGGTTATTGGTATTCCACATCATAACATCATGTAGTGTGCTGGGGGTTGGTGTTAATGCTCAAGTTCTGGGTACCTTTCCAGAAGAGAAGAACTACATTCCCCAGGGGGCTTTGGGGTCATTTGGGGTCAGAGAGGAGATGTAACCCCTGGCAAGGTCACCTGATGTGCTCTTCTTTGTCAGGCTCTCCTCCCTGCTGCTCAACCGGACTGAACATCTCACCTCAGTGTTATGGTGAGGCCTATCCACCTTTTGGACATCTCTTGTTATATTTGATTTTTTAGCTTCAATTCTAATTGTATTGTAGTGCGTTATCTTGCATTCCGATACCATATTTAGTAAATTTGTTTCTCCTTAGATCATTGCCACTGTTTTTAATTATTTTGGGGTCCCCTGTTTCCCTTTTCCAGAGGTGCGGATTCTGCAAAATCCCTCCGCCCCGCTAGTCACAGAACTGGGCTGAACCAGCCTGTAAACCGTTGACATTCTTGGTGGAGAATGCGGGCGAGAGCTGCTTTTTAGCTTTTAGAACAAATCTCTCTCTGCTCTTGGAGAGCTTCATTGGGAAAGTTTATCTCTTTCACAGGTGCTCATTGAAAACTTGATCTTGAAAGTCCAGGCGGACTGCCAATATTCTGGGATATTTGTAAACTTAGAGCACTGCTATCTTGCTTCTGTAATGAGAGGGAAGAAAAAATGATTCTGCTCTCTCTTTTAAACCTGTTTGGAGAGGGAGCTGCTAATTTTACAGAACATGAGATTTTTAAGCAGGTTCCCCGTCTCTCCTTTGAATCATTTATGCTTTTTTTGAATGTTCACCTGATCACGTTGTCAATCTCCCTGAATGTACTAATCATCATTTCACTTATTTCACTCAGTATCTGGATTTATAATATTCTGAGGAAGCCTTCCCCAGAACCAGAGAATACTGAGTGGCAGGGAGTGTGGAGAGGCTTGGAAGAGACTTCAGAGAGATGGACGTCTTTGGTGTCATAGAACTTCACTCCTGAACGCCTGAAAGACCCTGAGAGTTTAAACAGGTATTTGAGAGAGGAATGTTGCAGCTCAGGCAGATCTGAGGCGGCACAAATGATTTGGGACCTGGCTAATGCTTATTGGGCGTTACTCAATACTGTCCCTGAGAGGGAGAGAGAGTTTCTGAAATTGAGAGAGAGAGTCTCCATGCTGGAAGAGTGTATCAGAGCTGAAAGGAGGAGTCTCAGGGAGACGATACAAAATGAGCGAGAGTCTCCAAGCCAAAAAGGAGAGCTTCCAATGGAGAGACTCTGAGCTGAGAGGGAGAAGCTCTGGGTTGAGGAAGAGAGTCTCATAGTATGGAGACAGCATCTCAAAACCTGGCAAGAGTGTCTACGAGCTGAGAAAGAAAGTCTCCAAGATGAAGGGGAAAATCTCCGAGCTGAGAGAAAGAATCTCCAATCTTGATGAGACACCTTCGAATCCGAGCAAGACTCCCTTCAATCCAAACTTGACACCCTCCAATCTGAACTAAATACTCTGATAATTGAACAAGACAGACTCCGAGCCGAGCTAGAGGGTGAGAACATCGGAACTGACCAACCTGATCAACCACAGGAGGCACCACTATTGATGTCAGTTGCCCCTGTGAGAGGAGGGAAAATGAAACGAATCTCGACTCAGTTAGAATAGAAGAAGGAGGAGAACGGGAAAGTATAGGAAGCAGTCCCTGTAAGAGAAGAAGAGAAAAGAGGTCCAGAGGAGTGGCTTGGAGGTTCAGGGGACGGGCCCTCAGTAAGACCACAGTCACCAACACCTAGGAGGGCAACAAGAAGTCCTGATACAGTAAGAGGTGAGCAAGACATTGTTACCGTTGTTGATTGATCTCTGAAAAGGAATGAAATTTAAAGTCTCAGAAAAGACTTTTCACGCCACCTAAATGAGCCTATTGACACCTGGTTACTTCGATGCTGGGACAATGGGGCCAACAGTGTGTGTGGCTAGATAATAGAGAAGCTTGCCAAATGGGTGCCATTGCTAGGGACTCAGCCACTGACAGAGGCATTAGTACATGCCAGTACCAGGCCTTCACCCTCTGGAAGCAGACGCTGTTATGTGTAAAAGAAAGATACCCCTTCAAAGACGATCTGAGAAAAAGAAATGGACTGCTATGGAAAAAGGCATCCATTATTTGAGAGAATCTGCTGTGGTGGAAACGCTACATAGCCCCGATTTCATTCCTGATGAGCCAGACCAAGAGCGTGATCCTGAGAGAGTCAGGTGTACACCAAATATGTGGCGTATATTCACAAAGACTGCACCAGAAAGGTACGCTGGTACATTTGCAGCAATGTATGGCAGAGCGGAAAGAAGACCCCTTATAAATGAACTGATTAATAAACTTCGAGACCTTGAGTTACATTTAAGCCCTCTATGAGCTTGTGTTTCAGCCATTACAAAAGTAGCTGAAAAGCTGGACAGAGTGGAGAACAAACAAGAAGATATAATAGAAAAACTGTCAACCGTGCTTAATGCTGATGGATCCATGGTGGTACCAGATAAATCTGATAGGGACCAGAATTCCCAAAATACTGGAGGGGCTGATCAAATTGGTTTCCTCCCAACCTGCATCATCCAACGTTTCAGCTATCAAAAGAAGTCCTCCTGCTCTAGCAAGTGACAACAGTAAGATTACGTTGTGCTTTGTGTTGTGGCATTACTGATGGGACCATGGAGAAGATGTGTGTAAGTGGGTTTTTTTATGCCACTTGTTCATTTCAAGCACAGGTAAGAGAATTACAAGACAAATCAACCACCAAGGTGAACTTCTCCAAAAAGGTGATTGCCCCAGTTGCTGCGGAGAACTGAGGTAACAAATAGAGGTGCCCTGCCCCAGCCACGGGGGGGGAAAGGGATAATAGAGTATATTGGACTGTGTGGGTTAGATGGCCTGGCACATCAGAACCACAGAAATATAAGGCCCTGGTGGACACTGGTGCTCAGTGCACTCTAATGCCCTTGAGTCACCAAGGGACAACATCAATTTATATTCATGGGGTGACTGGGGGTTCCCAAGAATTGACTGTGTTGGAGGCCGATATCCGCCTCACTGGTAAAGACTGGCAAAAGCACCCTATTGTGACTGGCCCGGGGCCTCCATGTATACTTGGTATTGATTACCTCAGAAGGGGATATTAAGGATCCCAAAGGGTATCGATGGGCCTTTGGAATAGCTGCTTAGACACAGAAGGTGTTAAGCAGTTGTCTGTTTTGCCTGGCTATCAGAAGACCCGTCTGTTGGGGGGTTGCTACGAGGTGAAAAGAGCAACAGGTAACCAATTGCTACAAAAACGGTGCACAGGTGGCAAGTAACCGCGCCAACAGGGATTCCCTGCCTCCCCATCATAAGCTGATTGTCAACTAGAGGTTAAGGAGTGATCAGCAAGACTTCTCACGCTTTAAAGTCCCATATGGCCAGGTGGAAAATCTAAGGAGAATGGAGGCTAACGTGACTACGTGGGCCTGAATGAAGTCACACCCCACTGAGTGCTGCTGTGCCGGACATGTTAAACTCCAGTATGAACTGGAGTCAAAAGCAGCCAAATGGTATGCTGCCGTTGACATTGCTAATGCTTTTTTCTCCATTCCTTTGGCCAAAGAATGTAGGCCACAGTTTGCTTTCACGTGGAGGGGTGTTCAGTATACCTGGAACCATTTGCGCAGGAGGTAGAAACACAGCCTAATCATTTGCATGGGTTGATCCAAGCTGCAGTGCAACAGGGCGGTGCTCCTGAGCACTTGCAGTACATTGATGACATCACTGTGTGAGGCACCACAGCAAGGGAAGTTTTTGAGAAAGGAGAACAAATAATCCAGATCATTCTGTGTGCTGTGTCAATCGTTTAAGGGCTGGTTCTGCCCGGTTCTGTGTCTAGCAGGGCCAAGGGATTTCGCGAAATTTGCGCCTCGGGAAAAAGGGAACAGAGGACCCCAAAATAATTAAAAACAGTGGTAACGATCTGGGGAGAAACAAACTAATTTACTAAGTATAGTATTGGAATGCAAGATAACACACTATAATACAATATAATTAAAATTGAAGCTAGTAAATCAAAGATGATGAGAGAAAATGTCTGAAAGGTGGATAGGCCTCACCACAACGCTGAGGTGAGATGTGCAGTCCAGTTGAGTAGCAGGGAGGCGGGAGGAGAGCTGATGAAAAGCAGGTGAAGAAGAGCCGGCGAAGAAGAGTGCATCAGGTGACCTTGCCAGGAGTTATATCTTGAGACTCTCTGTGACCGCAAAGTCCCCTGGGGAATGTAGTTTTTCTTTTCCAGGCAGATACCCAGAACTTGAGCATTAACAGTTATATTATTCCCAGTGCCCCACATGATGTTATGATGTGGAATACCGAAAACCAAAAATCACAAAACCATGACCGTGCTGGTTTTGCTATTAAGCGAAGCAAAGTGAAAGGACTTGCCCAGGAAATTCAGTTCCTAGGTATAAAGTGGCAAGATGGACATCGTCACATCCCGACAGATGTGCTCAACAAAATCACTGCTATGTCTCCACCCACTAGCAAGAGAGAGACAATCTTTTCTGGGTGTAGTGGGCTTTTGGAGAATGCATGTTCCAAACTATAGGTGCATTGGAAGCCCCCTTTTTCAGGTGCTGCAGAAGTAGAACAGTTTTGCGTGGGGCCCTGAGCAGCAGCGGGCTTTTAAACAGATTAAACAGGAGATAGGAGAAAGGAGACTAAAGCCAATTTGAAGAGGTAAAGGCTGTCCAACTGGCTTTAGATGCTGCTGAACGGGAGAGGTGGCCAATGTTTTATCTTTACACTGACTCATGGATGGTGGCAAATGCCTTATGGGGGTGGTTACAGCAGTGGGAACAGAACAACTGGCAAAGAAGGGGTAAACCTATTTGGGCTGCTGAACTGTGGAAAGATATTGCTGACCAAATAAAGAATATGGTCATGAATGTGTGCCATGTAGATGCTCATGTGCCCAAGAGTCGGGCTACTGAAGAACAGCAAAATAACCACCAGGTAGACTGAACTGCCAAAATTGAGGTGGCTCAAATAGACCTGGACTGGCAGAACAAGGGTGAATTATTTCTAGCTCGGTGGGCCCATGAGACATCGGGCTATCAAGGAAGGGATGTTGCAACATACAAATGGGCTAGAGACCGAGGGGTGTACTTAACTATGGATGCTATTGCACAGGTTATCCATGACTGTGACACATGTGCCATAATCAAACAAGCCAAGAGGATGAAACCTCTCTGGGGGGAAGGGCAATGGCAAAAGTGTAAATATGGGGAGGCACGGCCAGTTGACTATAGCTCCTTGGCACATTTTCAGTGATTCGTGTTATGTGCTTACTGTGGTGGAGGCAACCACTGGGTGGCTTGAAACATATGCAGTACCTCATGCTACCACCCAAAACAGCACATTGGGTCCTGAGAAACAAGTCTCGTGGCAACATGGCACCCCAGAAGGAATTGAGTCGGATGATAGGACTCATTTCAAAAATTCTCTTGTAAATACTTGGGCCAAAGATCATGGCATTGAGTGGATTCCTTGTGTGCCACAAGGGAATTTGATGTTGGGGGAGTGCTGTCAGTAATTCCATGTGTATATATAGGTTGGTGTGATTAATGTCTGTTAATTATAGCTTGTTTGTATATATTAAGCACAGTGTCGTCATGTAGAATAAGGGGTGAAACATCATGGTTTTATTATTTTTGGTCATCAGTATTCCACATCATAACATCATATAGTGCACTGGAAGTTGAATTGTTAATTCTGAAGTTCTGGGCACCTGTGTGGAAGAGAACTACATTCCCCAGGGGGCTTTGAGATTAGAGAGGAGATATAACTCCTGGCAAGATCACCTGATGCACTCTTCTTTGTCAGGCTCTCCTCCCTGCTGCTCAACCAGACTGCACATCCCACCTCACTGTTATGGTGAGGCCTATCCACCTTTTGGATACTCTCATTATATTTTATTTATTAGCTTCCCCTTCTAATTATTTTGCATTGTAGTGTGTTATTTCACATTCTGCTTCCACGTTTAGTAAATTAGTTTATTTCTCCTCCCAGTGTTGCCACTGTTTTTAATTATTTTGGGGTCCCCTTTCCCTTTTTGGGAGGCACTGATTTTGCCAAAATCCCTCTGCCCCACTAACTAGTCACAGAACCAGGCCAAACTAGCCCATGAACTATTGATGTTCTTGGTGGAGAATGCAGGCTCAAAGCTGCTTTTTAGTTTTCAGATCATCTCTCTCCCCCCCCTCTCAGAGAGCTGCTTTGGGAATGTTTTCTCTCTTTCATGCATGCTCACTGAAAACTTGACCTTGAAAGTCCAGGCAGATCTGTGGATCCCTCTACCCTGCTAGTCACAGAACCAGGCCAAACCAGCCAGTGAACTGTTGACAACCAATAAAAAAAATACCATAAAACCACAACACCGTCAGTGTGACAGAGTGCTAGAACAGCCTGCTCAGAGAGGTTGTTGAGTCTCCTCTTGGGATAATGAAGAATTATCTGGACAGCTACTTGTATGACCTACTGTAGTGAACCTACATTAGCAGCAGGGTTGGACACTATCTCTAGAGGTCCTTTCCAACTCCTACAATGCTTTGATTCTATGCTTCTGTGAATAAAGAAGGAAAATTACTCCTCTCAATCTGCTGGTCACATTCTCCCTTTTGTAGCTGAACATGCAGCTTGCATTTTTCATGATAGGAACACAGCTGGGTCTTATTCACCACAGCACCCACTGTAGTTTCTGGGTCTTGTTCAGCCTGCCACTGTTCAGCCTGCCATGATGCATTGACTATAGACCTTCATGTTTCTCCTTGCTGAACTTCATGAGGCTGCAGTTCATTCAGTCCATACATTTATCCAGATTTCTCTGGGCTGAAGTTCTGTCATTCATCCAAGTTCCAATCGTATTATCATCTCCACTTTGAATCGTGTTTGAGCAAATCTAAGAGCAAAACTAACAGAGGTTGAATGACACATTCTTCACTGTTGGAGAATGGATTGGGTGGAGATGCCCAAAGAAAGGCACCAATGCAGATTCTTCTCAAACATCTATTTCAATTATATCACTCTGCCACAAACCCACAATGGTAAACATCATGTGCTACAACCAGGTGGCTTGAAACATATCCCATGCCCCACACCACCACCCAAAACACCAAGCTAGGCCTCAAAAACTAACTCTTGTGGCAACATGCACCCCAGAAAGAATTGAGTCAGATAACGGGACTCACTTTAAAAATACTCTCATAAACTATCAGGCTAAAGATGTATCGTACCCCCATCACACACAAGCTTTCAGAGAAGTCAAACAATACAAAGGACTTTTAAAAAACTATGCTGAAAGCAAGGGGTCACAGGACATTTAAGCATTGGGTTTTTATGTCTAGCAGAAGCCACCTGGTTAGTCAACACACAAGTATCTGCCAATTGAGATGTCCCTACCCAGTCCAGTTCCTTACATACTGTAGAAGGAGATAAAGTCCCTGTACTACGTATGAAGAATGTACTAGGGAAAACAGTTTGGGTTATTCAGGCCTCAAGCAAAAGCAAGCCTCTTTGTGGGATTGCTTTTGCTCAGGGACCTGGGTTCACTGGGCTAGTAATGCAGAAAGATGGGACACTCAGTGCATACCTCAAGAGGACTTGATACTGGGAGACAAGTCAGTCATTTTTCTATGTATCTATGTATATAATGCTAATTATTGTTTGTTATTTGCATATGTATAATACATATACATCTGCATTGTACAATTTAAGCATGATGTAGTTATATGGAATAAGGGGTGGATACTTACGTTGCCTTTCATGGGTATTCCACATCATGACATCATGCAGTGGTCTGTCAAAGCCAGAGAGTAGCAGTTCCTGGTCCCCAGAGTGCTTCAGTACTTTCCCACATGGTTTCCAGCTCTGGGGGAAAGGAGCTATGATTCTTTGTTTTCGGAAAGTACAATTCCCAGAATGCTTCCGTGGTTGCAGGTTTCAGGATATAAAGCAGCTCTCACCTGGAAGAAGGGTCATCTCTCTTCCAACAGAGAGCCATGCATGCTGAATGGTTTTGGAGACTTTCATCTTGCCCATTAGTTTGTTTATTACTCTGTATCATCTCACATTCCTTTACCATTTCAGTAAAGGAGTTCTCCCCTTATATCAATCAAACAGTTTTTAATTGATCTACCAATCCCCCCTCCCCCCCTGCAGGAGGGGTTTAAGGCCTCCTGTCACAAGATAAATGCTTTTCAAAACATAACAAACTATCAGGTCAATATCATGCATTGTCCCCAGCACAGCTAATTCCCTCAGGTACTGGATACCTTTCTCCATTGCAGCCCATTTGCCTGGGTAACACACCAGATCTTCCTTGAAGGGATCTTTTTTCCACAGCTGACAAGAGGGAGCTCTGCAGGGAAAAGGCTAGTGTCCCATTTCTAATTGCTTTGTCAATGCCCCCTTCCATAGAAAGGAATTCCAGCTTCCTGGCCCTGCTGCTCACTAAATCCAGCCTGCTGGCCCCATTATCCCAGCATCAGAGTAGACAGGTGACTATGCTTACCCAGATGACAGCTGAAGTCATTTTGCATGTCTCACAGCTCACCCATTGCCTCCATTAGTTCTGACTCTTCCTCCTCCTGTCCTTTTGATGGCCCTGCTTCATCCTCATCCTCTTCCATCCTTGCGTTAGTAGAAGTTTCTTCCCTTACTAAGCAAGCTGACTCAGCCACTATTTTGTCTTACGTATAAGGACAACTGATACTGACACAGGCTGGTTCTCTAAACTACAAGGCCTGTTGCAGGGGTTGGAGCAACTGCAGGGGCTGTTGCATTGTCCATCAAATCCGGATATCACTTTCCCCTTCAGGGTGCTGAATAGTGTTTAACAGGGCTCAGTAGGCATGGGCCAGTCTCCAACAGGTTGCAGTGGTTTGTCTCTCTAGGATTGTAATGACAACAGCATACCTTTTCCAAATATTTTACTATAGTTTTCTTGGATCCCACAGTTGCTTGGGAGAGAAGTTCCAAAAGACTGTGGGGTTCCCACTGTTCTAGGTACCTGCCCCAGACCATTCCACACTCCCTGCTACTCACAGCTATCCAGCCTCAGGGCAGATCCCCAGTGGTATTTGAAAGTTTTTGCTTAACCTTAAATAAAAGGTAAAACAAATTCAGGAGACATAGCAATAAGAACATGCTGGTTTGAACACTCCCACTTATCTCCCTAAGGATACAAACTAAACAGTGCCATTATTAATAGTTTCCAAGATGTTGTTCTCAAAGTAGGACAATAACTGCAATATCAAATCCAAATAACATATTAGTTTCCCAACCAGTGTAACGTCGTACAGAAAAACGATAGCCTTAACCTAGCTCCCAGAAATGGTAAACAGCACAACAGGGATCATATATAGCAAGTATATTGTTAATAATACAGTTCCATGAAAAGACTCTGGAAGATCTCCAGAAGCAGGAAAAATAACATTGCAACCTGCAATTGTAGAACTACTGTAACACTTATAAACAATTATATTCTAACATCAAATCTGACCAGAGTGTGTTATCTCAATCCTTTGAGCCCTACACTGGGGGCCAAAAGGACTGTTGTGGTTTAACCCTGCAAGTAACTAAGCACCACACAGCTGTTCACTCACCCTCCCCTCCACCCTCGAGAAAAAGAGAAACAAAGATGCAATAACATATCCCCAGTGCAATTACTTGCCACCTGCCAATCGACACCCAGCTAACAATACAACTGTTTGCTGATCAACACCCCACTAGCACAATGTCTCACTGCTCAATAACTGATGGCCCAGATAATCCACAAGCAGCAGCCCATCCCCAGGTCAACTCTCCACAGCTTTATAACCTTCTGCATGATGTCACATGGTATAGAATAACCCCTTGTCTAATTCATGCCAGTTGTTCTATCTCTGCCCTGCTGCCATGCCATAAAGGCAGTGACTCTTCCCCACCAAGCAGCCTGGCACAGCCCTGGGTGGGCTCCCATCATTCAGCAACAACCAAGACAGTGTGCTATTAACACTGTCTCAACTGAAACCAAGACATCAAGCATGCACAGAAGTGTTATACACATAAAACTAGTCAGTAAACAGTGAAATAGATAACTATAAAGATATGAAAAATTTACACATTTACAAGATCTTGCAAGTTATTGCCTCATTTTCCACAAGGAATTAGAAGTAAACAATACCAGCTAGCTATCCAACAGGATCATCATTTAAAACCTATTCGACTAGCCAGAACTCTTTTTTCTCTCATATAATTTCCTGAGTTTTAGTCAAAAGTCTTTATTTAATAACTAAAGTGTTCATTCAAACTTGCTGACAACCCAAACCTTGGACAAGTCTCCATCTACATTAAAATCTCAGCACTGCATAGGTGAACTTAATATATTACTGCATCAGCTAATGAGAATGGGCACATTCAGGTAAGCACAACTGGTATAAGTCATCTTTGTATGATGATTTTTTCTTTTATATATACCAGCCACTCACTGTAAGTTCATAGTGAAATTTGAACGTATAACAATGAAGGATTATGGCTAGTATTTCTTACAAAGTTACATAAAATGTGTTGATCCATAAACAGAAGAAACAAGGTACAAAGTTCAGCACAAAATAGCAATGAGAAGCTGACAACTTGACTAAATAATATCAGACTATAACAGAGGGCCAAGGCTACCCATTATTTACTGTGTAAATATTAGAGTTACTTATTTCAGATGCATAAGCTAAGAACTGATAATGAAATTATCTCTACTTTTGTCCACTGTGCAAAACTAATTCAGTTTTAATATGGTAATGCACTACTGCATAAACACTTAAAATCTTCATTACAATGCTGTAAAGAAAATTCTATATTCTCCATCTAAAACTCAATATCAATGCAGTTCATAATATGCATAATAAATATCCTCTTTCCCTTCTAATATTATGTCACTACTTCCTAATTACTCAACAAGACCTTGAAGTAATTATACAAATATTAGCGAAGCAAATTTAATCATTTGAATAATAAAAACAAATTAGTAACAATTAAACATATAACAAGCAGTGCAAAAAAAAACCATTATGAAGAAAAAGCAGTAATTTTACTGAAATAAGGTTCAGATTATCAGTTAAATAACTTTTAAGTTGTATGCTACAACATGTTACAAGCCAATACCATGTTTGGTTCAACTCTCCCACAAGAATTAAAACAAGCATTTGCAAGATAAGCTTTCTGGATAGCTAACTTGCACTCAGTGTTCAAAATAAAAATTTACTGAGATAGTTAGCTTATAAGAAACATTTCTACTTGATCTTTTCCTATTTCACCAAGGTAGCAAAGCGCCATTTTTCAGCCAATGACTTTGCCAAAACAAATAAACACAATCCACACCAAGTAGAAGGTTTTAGATACATACTGCAAGGTTCCATTATTTTGATATAAACTAGATAGACTCCCAAAACCATGATGCTTTCAACTGCAGCGCTCCTAACAATTTAAGATGCCTTCCAAATCATAGACTGTTTAGTGGTAAATCCTTAACTGTGCAGACTGTAGCTTTACATATCAGCTGTCTTTGGAAAGTTACATTACAATTACATTACTCTTTAAAGCTGTAGACAAAACCCAGAAAAATACAACACCCTGAAATAACTCAGTTTAAGCCAGCATTCTGCTCATAAAGAAGTGAAATTGCTTCTGACAAGTTCTTGGCAATACCAGGCAAAGTATTCACAAACAGACCAATAGCAACATACAAAAACAATACCAGAACGCACCCAATAGGAAAAAGAAACCCCTAACCATACAGCACCCCCTTGCAAAAAGCAACCTAAGCCTAAGGGATGCTGGCCCTTATATAAGCCAAGAGTGGCTCCACCCTAGGTCCACCTTTTCTAGCCACATGGGGAGCACAGATGCAAACAATTTGCCTGTGCTCCCTAGGCCAGCCACACCTCTTAACCAGGTGCTCAATCACCAGTTCAAGCCCTGACCTAACAGTTCCCCTACAGCCAGTAAGTTTTAAGTACACAGACACCCCTAGCAGTATCATTACTTGTATAAGGTAGCCATGGCCTATAATTTTGTAACAGCATCCAAGCATACATCTTCGTACTTTACTCACGTTAAGTCCCTTGTGTTAGCTTCCACCAAGATGAAGTTGCTGTTTTGTAAATTGAAGTGCTCTAGTTCAGTATCACATGAAAGATTTCATTTAAGAATCATCCTTGTGTGTTTGTGCAGTTTAAAGAAAGCAATCCCTGCCTTTATAAGAGAAAAATGCTACGTTGTGCAGGGGTCAGGATTAGTACCTGTAAACACTGTTATTCCACTGCATTCATCACAGCAAAAGTAACTTATACTAAAAAGCCACTTCAACCAGTTCAGAACTTCTGTGCTGTTTTTGAAACAGCGGCTTCTGTCTACAGGCTTTAAAAAAAAATTGGAACAGAGCTTCAAACTGCACCACAGAATTGTTTTAGTCTCAAACTCTGCCAAACATTGTATGACACTTCCTTATTTATGGACTGAAAAAAAGAAATTACTCTTGATAAAAATCAAGATATAGTTTTATACATACAAAGACATCACTGATGTCACAAAATTCATATTTCCAGTGAAAGACTAAGCAAACCTGATAGCTCTCAAGTTTACTACTACTGCGTGAAGTACCCACTGTTTCATTTTCAACAGTCATTCTGAGTGGAGGGCAGTATGTTGGTGTAGAGCATGGGTGTTGATAAAACCATTTGCATCATTTGTAGATAGACTGCTGAAGTCAGCCACTGAAACAGCCATTTTGGTAGTTGTAATATGATGTGTGTTGTTCTCAAAGTCCACACCAAGGTTATTTACAGAGACATCATTCATGAAAGATTCTGGGACAGCAATTCCCATTTTCAGTCTCTTTGCAGATCTTTCCGTCTCCTCACTGCACATATTCATTGGGTTTAGCTCTGAATGATAAAAGCCAGTTTCAAATAAATTAAAACAATCACTTTCACCACTGCTAGGCAAGTTGAGCAATTCTTCTGTTCCAACAGGCACATGATTAACTGCTGCTTGGGATAAGCTGTCCGTAGGAGAAAAGGCATCATCCAGGCAGTTCACATCTGAAGTGTGGCAGACTGCATTTACACTATTTGTCAATGCTGTAGAAAAAAAAACAACAAAACAGATGAACAAGTATAAATGAAATAGTTTATGTAGTCACAACAGAAAGATATTTTCCCTTGATTTACCTGTCAGCTCATTGGCAGTGATAGAGTTCAGAATGCTTAGCTGTTGATCAGGGATTGTTTCTGTTCGATTATTAGATGTCAAGGCTGAAGAATGCACTGCTCCACCAAGGGCTTCTGCTTCATCTACCAAGTGATCCATGTAATCCCTAAAAGAATATTACACCCATAATGGGTTACTTAATATTAAATCAAGGACTAAAATGATTTAATTTCAGTTGTCATAGCCACTGCAGCATTACACTGCAATGATATGAGGGAAAAATAAATGAAAATCTTCTACATTTAGGATTTGCAAGAGAAAACATTCTGAGAACATTTTACTTACGTAACTCCTGGATGATGGTTATATCTCTTTTTTCCAAATCTTGTTTGCTGAGCAAAGTAATCATAACGTTCTGACTTTTTCCACATGTAATAGAAAGCCACACACTCAGCAACTGTTCTGGTTCTTACCTAAAAGACAAGAATTGACAAATTAGCATAAAGGGTTATGTTTTGGCATCTCCCCAATCCCTGTATCTCTGCAATATTGTTACCTCCACTATTCTAGTGATCTGGAACAAACCAATTAAATGAAGAGATTTTAAAGAACTCTACAGTTTCAAATAACTGTTACATATGTTCTACACTGCTATGCTGATTTTTAATATTTTTTTAGTAAATTGAAACTATATTTATCTGAAACATTTTAGTTCATAACATATATAGCTTCTTTTTTTAACTGTAAAACAGACTCTTAGAATGGAAAAAGCTCAACAGATCAATGACCTATGAGAAGTGAAGCAGAAAAGACTTGAGGTACTTAATCCTTTTGGAAAAGTCAAACTACTGAGGCTTTTACAACAGGTATACACAACAGTAAGTGTTTAAACAAAAGAATAAAATTGTCATCTTCAAGGTATTTAGGACTCAAACAACTCCTTCTGATCTATGCTAACTCTTTATCTTTTTCCTCCAAACAGCCATTGTGATGCAAAGTCAGATTATTAGAGAAAATGTTATTTCTACCTATATTCTTATAAAATGCATCAGTTTTTAGATGCAGAAACATTTCATATCATCAGCCCACAGCTCCTCTCTCCCCCCTGCTCCCTTGCCCCCAAAGTGCCCCTAAGCAACAGATACAAAGCTCTGGGGGGTGGAAAAAGAGGATACAGGTAATGGTTCAGACCCAGAAACAGACAACCACATTAAGCCGGTCCAATCAAGGACCAAAGTCAGAACCAGTGCCATTGAAAAAAGGTGAACAGTGTTAGTAATCAGAGACCCCTCACTAAGAGGCACTCATTTGCCACAGAGATAATCTCTCTGGAAAGGTTTGCTGCCTGATGGGGGCCTGCATTCAGGACATCAAGAAGAGGCTACTGGATCTGACAAAACCAGAGAACAACTGTCTGCTCCTACTCTTTCAAGCTGGGGGACAGGAGGCTGAAACAAGGGAATTACAAAATACTAGGAGACTTAATGTTCTTTGGAAGAATACTGAAGGGATCAGGAGTACAAGTAGCGTTCACCTTGATCCTCTCAGTCATTGACTGGGTCTTGGGTAGAAGGAAAAATGGATCAGTTGAATGAATGGCTGCATAGATGGCGTAACACTCAGGGTTTTGAGTACACCTTTGAGAGATCAGACATGTTGATGTTGGACAGGATGTAACTGACAAGAAGGATCAAGAATGTTCTGGGTAGAAAGCTAGCTAGACATTACTAGAGCTTGAAACTAGATTTGATGGAGGAAGAGAATTAACTTGAAGCAACAGAGAAGGACAGAGGAACGCTATCTTTTTAAAAAGCAGCAGTAGAAAAATCACAGATTTTTCCAAGAGGAATTTGGGAAGGCTCCCTGAAGAAGATAATGCAGCCAATAGACCAGCAAAAGTGCCTCTACACCAATACATACCATATGGGAAATAAACAGAACATGGAAACCGTGGTGCAATTAGAAAACTATAACCTAAGCACAAATCACACGGATCACACACTGGAATAGAACAATTGAGGGCTACAAGCTTTTATAGAAAGGATAGGTAGAGTAGGAGAAGCAAGAGAGTTATACAATCAGTTAAGAAACGGATTACAAATAGTAGCCTCAGAAAACCAGACAAAATCAAATTGAAAGCTAGTAGTTTAAAATAAGGAACCAATTCAAGAAAGGACATCAGGTAGTATAATACTATAAAGCAATAGGAAGCACAACAATAATAACAGGGTAGCAAAGTCACAGGCGACAGCAAATGAGAACAAGCCCAGAAGGAAAAGCCATGGACACAGAAACAAAGGAAGAAAACTAGCACATGACAGGAAAGCCATAGCGACACAGCTTTATGATTCTTGTTATCAGTATTCCACAACATAACATCAGGTAAAGCACAGGGAATTAAAAAGATAAAACTCCAGTTCTGTGGACTGACAAATTTCCAGGTACCTGGTCCTGGAAAGAGAAGTACATATCCCAAAATACATGGTATTCAGAAGGGAAAACACATCACAGGAGAAAGTCAAAAGACACCCTCTCTCACCCTAGCGGGCAATACATGGGTGTGCTCCCCAGCCAGGCACCTTCAGTTCAGAATAAGGTTTCTGGTTTCAGACACTCTTCTCACTAATTTTACATGATTTATAAGCCTCAATTCCAATTATATCATACTACACAATATTATCAAACATACCAACAAAATACTCAGTAAAATTAACTCACCCCATAAAAACTTTGCCATAATTATTTAGGCCAACAGGCCTGCCACCCCCCCCACACAAACACAGAAGAACCAAGAAAACTCCAAAACACACAGACAAAAAAGAGACCTCCAAAAAAAAAAAAAAAACCTAAGGGCCCCTTAACCCCCTGCCAACACTTAAATGAGGT
Organism: Lophura nycthemera; assembly: GCA_021292215.1. Classification (NCBI taxonomy): domain Eukaryota; kingdom Metazoa; phylum Chordata; class Aves; order Galliformes; family Phasianidae; genus Lophura; species Lophura nycthemera. The sequence continues at coordinate 34,035 of JADANK010000426.1, read as the reverse complement.
CTGGGAAGGGGTGGATCCTGACTCCACCCCTTCCAGACACTCAGGTGCATTGCATGCACCTGAGCTCCTCTGGGTTGGCCCTGCCTTCCCACCAGGTGCTCAATCACTGTTTCAAACCATGAGTTAGCATTTCCACTACACTCCACCCCTTCACAGCATGAACCAATGACTGAGGAGGTTGAAGGTAGACCCTTTCCATTACAGTGATCCAGTACACAATGACACTTTGCACAATTTGCCCGTCGTGGTGTAGATTGACAAAATATACAACGAATGATGATTGGTTCTTGGTTGAGGTTCATGTTCCTTTGTGGGACAGTACTTGGTGGTTCTCCAGGAGGCACTTAGTTGCTCAAACCAGGGAAGGTTTGGCTCGCATTTCATCCGTCCCATGTAGTCCACCACCGGGTGTCACGCTGATCTTATAGTGACACTGGAGCATCTTGATGTCATGTTGCCTCACCCAGTGATCCTGTGGACTCAAAGAGACTCACAGGGAGTAGCACAGATGTTTCAGAGGTACCAGAAGGAGTAGGTCCACCCTCCATGCCAACATACAGGCCGTGTTCCTGTCTTGGGTCAACACTTTCGCTTGCATTGGGGCACGTCCCAGCCATCTGTACCGTACCCTTTGGCCTGATATCTGAGGCTGCATAACTGTATCGGGAACAAAAAGGGGGGAGTCCTGATTTGCCATGGGGATGTGATTAAGGTCCCCTTAGCAATGAAAACGAGACTGTTGACCACAATGTCTGCAGGCCATGTACCTATTACCAGGGGAACTATCAATCCCCCAACCTACAATAATCTCCCGCAAGGTGCAAGTAGGCCACACCACTTGGGTCCTACCTGCACCTTCCAAGGCCATTTTATTCTGTGGGTACCTGGTTCCAGGTTCTCAGGGGCAGGGAGCAGGAGATTATTTACCTGGCGAATTTGGGGTCTTACCCAATTATCGGTGCCCGTAATTTGGATTCTAAGTGGGGAGGCCCTTGTTGTCTGTTACATTTTCAGGGCACTGGGTCTGCCATCTCTAAGCCTTTTATTCGGGTCCCACAGGGTTTCATAGAGTCTCTTTGTCAACCCTGTAGGGACTGAGAGTCTGTCTTCAGGGCAGCCTTAAGAATACCGTTATAGCATTCAATAAGGCCTGCCCCTGTTGGATTATATGGCAGGTGGAATCGCCATTTGATGTTGTTTTCTTCTGCCCAGCGTCGTATCATTGCGCCAGTGAAATGAGTCTCTTGGTCGCTCTCGATGACTTGTGGTCCCGTAGGCAGCCATCAACTTGGTGAGTGCCTTCCTTGATGGTATATGCCTGCTTTGCTCTTGGCACTGGATAGGCCTGCACTAGCCCACTTAACGGTGTCGACGCAGGTCAAGGCATATCTCGCCCCCTCAGACCGAGGAAGGGGCCCAATGTAATCGACCTGCCATCGCAGGAGAGGACTGTGTCCTCTAGTAAGATGGGCTCTTGTTTCGGGCAACGGTCTGGGTCTCATCTTGGAGCAGGCATCGCAGTCTCTGCATGCCTGGACGATGTCAGATAGTTGTATGGGCAGCCCTCGTGCTTTAGCAGCTGCCCATATTGTCTTTTGTCCAGCATGCCACAGCTTCTGATGTAACCCAGTGGGCAATGTTCTTGGATGGTGAATCCTCAATCCATCGAACTCGGGCCAGTGTGTCAGCTTCATCGTTTTCCGGTGATTGCAGAGGTTGGTAGCCAGAAACATGGTAAACATGTACGGTCCCGTGTCTATCCACATTCCATATGTCTAACCACATATCTCTACCCCAGATTGGTCGGGTGTGGATAGTCCCTTCCTGGGTGGCCCACTGCAATCCAAAGAGTGAGTCCCCGGTACACAGCCCAACTATCTTTGCAGATGTTTAGTACGCTGTTGCCAGATTCCTTGGTTATTACCATCCCACGTGTTCTGCCAATTGGCTACTCTGACCATCCCCCTCTTTAAACCAGATTGTTTCAGTGGAGTGGAGGGATGTTATGCCACTGCTCTCCACTTGCTTGGGTTACCCTTGCTGGACCTATCCATATACCAGGCATCTTGAGGAATGGGATATTGCCCTTCCTGAATGGGACCCTTCTCTGGTGGAGCGACCATTGTCTCTTCTGGGGCATTGCTGTGATACGACACCAGGCCTAGGATCTTCTGGAGTTCTTCTTTCAGTGGTGATGAAGACAGACTACTTCTCTGTCTGAGATAGGCGACCCATCGTGCCACTGTCGGTGCTTGGGCCACCCCTGTCTTAGGAAGGTGGGTCAGATCTTAGCAGCTGCTCTAAGTGGGGTATAAAGGAACTTCAGTATCTCAATATACCCAAAAATTCTTGCAGCTGCCTTGGCGCAGAAGGGACTGGGCATGCCTGAACCTTGTCTATTATTGCACTGGGTAGTACTTTGGTCTTTCCTGACCAAACTACACTCAGGAATATCACCTGGCAAGCCTGGTCCTTGCACTTTTTGTGGGTTTATAGCCCACCCTTTCTCTTGTAAAGGAGTAGTTAATGAGTCTACTGCCTTTCCTAATGCCTCCAGTGAGTCAGACATTAACATGAGAACATCAATATAGTGGTACAGATTGATGTTATTAGGATTATTCCACTACACTAGGTCACGCGCCACTAAGTTATGACAATATGTTGGTGAATGCACATACCTGTGCGGCAGGACCTGAAAGGTTTGCTGCCTGCCTCCCCACGTAAATGCAAACTAGTCTTTCGATTCTTCATGAATGGGAATACTGAAGAATGCATTTGTCAAGTCTAAGACACAATGGTAGGTTTCTATCTCCCTACTCAGTGTGTCCATCAGGGAGGCAATTTTGGGTATGGTGCATTATTTGTTTTATACATCTAATTATCATAATTATAGTCCTTTCCTCCCCTTCCTTTTCTCCAATCTTAGGAAATTTGTTGGGGTTTTTTTGTCTCAACCCATGAGTTCTACTTCATTTTTTTTCTTCTCTTTCTCAATGCCACTGGGAAGGTGGGGGGATGGGGAAACAACTGAACATACAACTGTGTTGTGCTTAGCCACAACAATCCCTGAGCATAAGGAGTACACAGAGTTGTTGGAGCAGGTCCAGAGATGGGCCATGAAGATCACCGGAGAACTGAGGTACTTCTATGAAGAATGGTTGATGGAGCTTGGCTTCTTCACCTTAGAGAAGCAAAGGCTCTTGGGAGACACATTTGTGGCCTCCCATTACTTAAAGGGAGCTTATAAATAGGAAAGAGATCAGACTATGTGAAAAGTCAATAGTGATAGGAAAAAAGTAAATGGTTTTAAATTAAAAGAGGAAAGGTTTAGTCATTAGGAGGAAATTTTATCACTCATAGCAATGAGGTACTAAAGCAGGTTGCCCAGGGAAGTTGTGGATGCCTCATTCTTGGAGGCATTCGATGCCAGGTTTGATAGAGCTCTGATTTAGTAGATGGCACTCCATCCCACAGCAAGAGGTGTCATGGTTTTGTAATTTTTTTGCTATTGATATTCCACATCATAACATCACGTAAAGCATGGGTAACTAAAGAGTTAATACTCCAGTTCCACGGACTGACAACTTTCCGGATACCTGGCTCTCAAAAAAGAACAACAACTACATATCCCAGGGGACCTTTCGCGTGTGAGGCAAATGTGATAAGTCCTGGGAGGAAGGAAGTCACGGGATTTTGCTCTCTCTCGCTTGCTGCCTGGCAGAGGGTGTGGGTATGGGTGTGCTTCCAAGCCGTGCGCCTTCAGTTCAAAGTAGGCTTTTCAGTTTTGGAAAACTCTCTCTCTCTCTTATTTTATTTGATTTATTAGCCTCAATTCCAATTAGATGGTATTATATTGTGTTATCTTGTATTCCGATATCAGTTAGTAAAATAAGTTTTCCTCCTTAGATCATTGCCGCTGTTCTGGTTTTCTTTTGAGCCCAGCTCCCTTCTCTCCACCCTTCCCTTTTTCCCTTTCCATTTTTTTTGGGAGGCAGGGGTCCCACGGGCCTACTGCTCCCCTGTCACAGGCATAGATTGATCTAGATAACTCTGTGACAGTTTTTGGTGGAGAATGTGGGCATTCTGAAGCTTTTAACATTAGCAGGAAAAAAAAAAAAAAAAAAGAAAAAAAAAAACGATTTCTTAATCCAGAGACAGCAAAAGCATTGCTACTTTGAACTTCATAGATTAGATTGTAGTCTGGGCAGTCTGCCAAACTCTGGACACTGTACTAAGTGGTTGTTTGTTTGTTTTTTTTCCCTTTTTAGCAGCAAAAAGATATGAATCTGCTCTTTATTTTAGGAGCACTGTATAAGGGATTATAAGCTATTATGTTCTTGGGGACTTATTGGCCTGTAATTAACTTCATGATTTCTTGTTGTGGAATTGTGTTTATATATAACCAAGAAGGGGCACTGATGGAGACACCTGCCTGGTACTTATATGCAGTGTTGTATGATTTGAATTTTGACACATCCCAGATGTAATAGCTAATTTTACAAACAACACAATGCTCAAACTGGTTTCGAGGTTTGTTTCTCAGTTTGTCACACACTTTTTGAATGCTGAGTTAGTGGTCATTCTCATGCTCATACTCGTGTGCATGTTATCAATCTCACTGAATGTACTATTCTCCATTCGCGTTATGTGGAAGAAGTCTCCTCCAAAGCCAGAGAATGCTGACTGGCAGGGAATATGGAGAGGTTTAGGAAAAATCTTAGAAGCATGGGGACCCGCAATGTCATGGGATTTCACTCTTGAACACCTGTGGGATCCCGAGAAACTAAGCCAGTATTTGAGTCAGGGACAGTGTGGCTTACATAGATCTAAGGAGGTACAACTTATTTGGGGTTTGGCTTGTGCTTACTGCGCCCTATATAATACTATTCTGGAGAGAGAGAATTTCTGAGCTGAGGTTCAAGCCAAAGGGGGAAGTCTCCAAGTCAAATCTGATCAGTCACAGGAGACACCAGTAACAATGTCAGTTGCCCCTGTGGAAGGCAAGAAATGGAAACGGGTGTCCTCGCGATGGGAGCTGTGCCATTGCCTTGGAGCCAGTATGAATGGAACTGGATGTAAAGATCATCTTCTACACTGCTGCTGGAGAGAAAAGTCCCACTTGGAATTCGTGGCAATGAGCCCCAGGAGAGACCCGAGGCCAACCCCTGGGATTCTGGAGTCGAGCGTACAGGGGGTCCGAAGAGTGCTACACTCCAACTGAAAAGATCTTAGCCATGTGTGAAGGGGTTTGGGCTGGTTCCGAAGTAATCGGTACTGAAAAGCAGTTCTTTCTGGCACCTGGACTGCCAGTGCTGAACTGGATGTTTAAAGGAAAGGTTCCCTCCACCCATCATGAAACTGATGCCATTTGGAGTAAGTGGATTGCATTGATTACACAATGAGCGCAGATGGGGAACCTCAGCGGTTCAAGAATCTTAGAGGTGATCATGGACTGGCCTGAAGGTAAAAAGTTTGGAACATCACCAGCAGAAGAAGTACTGTGTGCTAAAGAGGCCCCACCATACAATGAACTACCAGAAAATGAAAAGAAATTTGTCCTGTTCACAGAGGGATCATGTCGCATTGTGGGGAAGCATCGCAGATGGAAAGCTGCTGTGTGGAGCCCCACACGACAAGTTGCAGAGGCCACTGAAGGGAAAGGAGAATCAAGCCAATTTGCAGAGGTAAAGGCTGTCCAGCTGGCCTTAGACATTGCTGAACAAGTGAGGTGGCCAATGCTTTATCTTTACACTGACTCATAGAATCATAGAATCATAGAATCATAGAATCACAAGGATGGAAACGACCTGCAAGATCATCTAGTCCAACCGCCTTCCCATTCCTATTAGTACCACAAGCTACTAAACCATATCTCGTAGCTCCTCATCCAGGCGCCTCTTGAACAATGCCAGGGACGGCGACTCCACCACCTCCCTGGGCAGGACATTCCAGTGCCTGACCACCCTCTGAGAGAAAAAGTTTCTCCTAATGTCCAACCTAAACCTCCTCTGGTACAAAATGGATCCTCATGGATGGTGGCAAATGCCTTATGGGGGTGGTTACAGCAGTGGGAGCAAAATAACTGGCAAAGAAGGGGTAAACCTACTTGGGCTGCTGAACTGTGGAAAGACATTGCTGCCCGAATAAAGAATATGGTTGTAAAGGTGCGTCATGTAGATGCTCATGTGCACAAGAGTCGGGCTACTGAAGAACAGCAAAATAACCACCAGGTAGATCAAGCTGGCAAAATTGAGGTGGCTCAAATAGACCTGGACTGGCAGAACAAGAGTGAATTATTTCTAGCTCGGTGGGCCCATGAGACCTCGGGCCATCAAGGAAGGGATGCAACATATAAGTGGGCTAGAGACCGAGGGGTGGACTTAACTATGGATGCTATTGCACAGGTTATTCAGGACTGTGAAACATGTGCCATAATCAAACAAGCCAAGAGGATGAAACCACTCTGGGAGGAAGGGCGATGGCAAAAGTATAAATATGGGGAGGCATGGCAGGTTGATTATATCACCTTGCCACGATCCCACAGTGGTAAGTGTTATGTGCTTACCATGGTGGAGGCAACCACTGGGTGGCTTGAAACATATGCAGTACCCCATGCTACCGCCCGAAACACCATATTGGGTCTTGAGAAACAAGGCCTGTGGCGACACGGCACCCCAGAAAGAATTGAGTCAGATAATGGGAGTCATTTCAAAAATTCTCTTGTAAATACTTGGGCTAAAGATCACAGCATTGAGTGGATTTACCATATTCCCTATCATGCACCAGCCACTGGTAAAACTGAATGATACAATGGGTTGTTAAAAACTACGCTGTAAGCAATGGGTGGCAGAACATTTAAGCACTGGGAGAAGCATTTGGCAGAAGCCACCTGGTTAGTCAATACCAGAGGATCTATCAATCGCGATGGTCCTACCCAATCCAGCTCCCTACATACCGTAGAGGGAGATAAAGTCCCTGTTGTATATGTAAAGAGCATGTTGGGAAAAGCAGTTTGGGTTCTTCCAGCTTCTGGAAAGGGCAAACCTCTCCGTGGTACTGTTTTTGCCCAGGGTCCACTTGGTGGGTAATGCAGAAAAACAGGTATGTTCAGTGTGTACCACAAGGAAACTTGATGCTGAGGGAGTGCAGACAGTAATTCCAGGTATATGTATATAGTCATGTGTGCATAATGCATTTTAATCATTTTTGTTTGTATACATGTACATATATATAAAGTGTGATGTAGAATAAGGGGTGGAATGTCATGGTTTTATGTTTTTTGGTTTTCAGTATTCCACATCAAAACATCATGTGCAGGAATTAAAGTGTTAATGCTCCAATTTCAGGTACCTATCCCTATACATTACAGAAGTCATGGGATCTGACCCTTCCGGGTGGGGCGGTCTCTTACTGCCTGGCAGTGGGTGCTGGAGGGTGCTTTCCTAGCCATTCCAAGCTTTTCAAGTTTGACTCGGTCAGCACCATATTAGATCTCAAGAAACAAGTCCTGTGGCGACGTGGCACTCTAGAAAGAATTGAGTCAGATAATGGGACTCATTTCAAAAATTCTCTTGTAAATACTTGGGCCAAAGATCATGGCATTGAGTGGATTCATCATATCCCCTATCATGCACCAGCTTCTGGTAAAAAAAAAACAAAAAAAAACAAACAACGAAACATATATATATATATATATATAAAGCATGATGTAGTGATGTAGAATATGTGGTGAAATGTCATGGTGGTATAATGTTTTTGGTATCGGTATTTCACATCATAACATCATGTAAAGCGTGGGTAATTAAAGAGTTAATGCTCCAGTTCCACGCACTGACAACTTTCTGGATACCTGGCTCTCAGAAGAGAAGAAGAACTACATATCCCAGGGGACCTTTCACATGCGAGGCGAACTTGATAAGTTGTGGGAGGAAGGAAGTCACGGGATTTTGCTCTCTCTCGCTTTCTGCCTGGCAGAGAGTGTGGGTGTGCTTCCAAGCCATGTGCCTTCAGTTCAAAGTAGGCCTTTTGGTTTCGGAAAACTCTCTCTCTCTTATTTTATTTGCTTTATTAGCCTTTATTTCTATTAGACTGTATTATATTGTGTTATCTTGTATTCCGATATCACAGTTAGTAAAATAAGTTTTCCTCCTTAGATCATTGCCGCTGTTCTGTTTTTTTTTTTTTTGAGCCCAGCTCCCAGCTCCCATCTCCCCACCCTTCCCTTTTTCCTTTCCATTTTTTTTGGGGGGGCCAGGGGTCCACGGGCCTACTGCTCCCCTGTCACGGGCATAGATTGATCTAGATAACTCCGTGACAAGGGGTTTGGAACTTAATGGTATTTTAAAGCCTCTTACAACCCCATCCATTCTATGATTCTTTCATTCCTGTTTAAGTCTAGAATATGAAACTCTGTCCTTATGTAGTATTGCAGTAAACTATACTTGACCTTGGTAAAACTTACACAAGTATCCAAAATGCCCTGGTTGTATTAAGAAGTCTTGCTAGCTCAAAGACCAACATACCAGCCAGAGAAGAAAATCAGTGTATGAAATCTCAAGTATTGCTTTGCAGTACAGTGATGAGGATGTCTCTGTCACTAACACTTTCTCCCTGAACCTCATAAATCATGACTACGCTCGATCACTTTCCCCTATACAAAGTGATATCGGCCTCTGCATGTTCCTTCCACACAACTTTCTCCAAGGTTTTCAGACCCCATTTTACCTACCTGCTAGATAAAAACTGGTAGCAATATTCTTAGGAAAATTCTAATCCAAAGTGACAGATATCTCAAATTATATGCTTCTCTGCATGTTAGAAGAAATAATTTAATTATTTTTAATTATTTCTCTGCATCCTTAGCAAATTACTATTTATTAGTAATGCTCAGTTGAAATTTGAACTGGACAAACATCTTTAGACAAGCTAAACTAGGTATTGAGCAGGACTAGTTGACTGTTACTGAACATCAGTCACAACACTGTGATGTTCACCTGACACATAACAAGCCACCACCAGTTCCCCTGTATGCAAATACCAAATCAATACAAAAACATAACTGAACCTGGTATGAAAAACACAACAAGACAACGCCACAAAAACTTGATAAATGCCCATATGTCACTCTGTGCTGGTTTACTGTATGCTTGTAAAGCCAAAATAACCACGGCCAGACAGACACGAGCCTCTTTATTTGACCGAATAACCAAGTATACAGGCACTTATAAAACCATGCATATCAAGACGAGAATTAAACTCACCCTCCTGGCAACGTTCGTGAAAAAAGTTAAAGGGTGAGCTCAGGAATGCAGCCTTCTCCGGTTTTAGCTCTGGCGCGCCAGAAGGGGGGGGATAAACCGCGCAGGCTCTTGAGTGCATATGCGCTCCTGAAAGCACCACCGTGAGGGAGAGAGAGGAAGGGTGGATCTAGGCTCCCCTGCTCCGGGCACTCAGGTGCTCACCTACTGGTTCAGGCTGTGACCTGGCAATTCCATTGCAGCTGAATTCAGCAGAGACAGAGTTAAGAGCACATAGATGTAGTTTTATCTGCTTGTTTTTTTTGTTTTACTTGTGTGATGGGTGCACACCCAAGGCCACACTAGGCCAGGCTCCTTGGTGAGAAAAAGCCACTGCCTTTATGGTCAAGCAGCAGGGGGTGGGGCAGAGCCAGGACAACTGATCTGAATTAGGCAAGGAGTTATTCCATACTATATGACATCATACAGAAAGCTATAAAACTGTGGGGAATTAAGCAAGTGTGTGGTAAGATGTATTGTTAGTGGAGGTGACTGTTAGCAAGCAGTTGTATTGTTAGCTGGGTGTGTATTGTCAGTGGGTGATAAGTAACTGTATTGTGGTTAGATACATAATTTTTTTTCCTAATAAACAGCTTTTATCTCAACCTGGGAATTCCATTTTATTTCTATATCATTCCTTCATCCTGCTGGCATCAAAGGAGTGAGTGAACAGCTTTGTGATGCTTAATTGCCTGCCAGGTTAAAGCATGACAGTCCTCTTTGGCACCCTAGGGGGCCGTTCAGAACCGTTGACTGATTGCTGATAGCCAGCAAATCTGACTCCGAGTTCTTTAAAATTAAGCATGTCCCTAAGTGTTACAGTACATATCCAGGTAGTTGCTAGTCACAGTGTGTTGTGTTTTTTTTAAGTACTCTCTTAGAGCTTTTTCATAGAACAGTATTACTTAACATCTTACTTGCTGTATATATTCCCTGTTGTGCTGTTTATGATTTCCAGGGTCTGGATTAAGTCTACATTTTGGAAGTCATCTTAAGTTGTTAAGAGCATTGTAGTTGAAAAGTTACAGTTTTGAGAGTCCATCTAGTTTATATAATGAGATAGAAGAAGCTTAAAAATGCAAACAAATAAAATCATTTACACATAGACTCACAAAAAAGATGCCCTTGCTCACAAGTTGCTGTGCAGAAGCTTGCAAATTCTTCTTCACTTGGTCTGTAGGCTTTCACCAAATAAAGTTTTAGTTAGAGAGGTCTATGGACAATTTGACACTCTATGAATGTTGGGACTTACCCTGCACAGGCCTACTAGGTCAGTATTGGTCCTTGAAGTAGTGAAACTGCTTCTGATAAATTCTTTACAATACTAGGTAAAGTGTTGTTAGGAATTTCAATAAATCACATATAGAAAAAAGTTAACTCACCCCACAGGTGATAGGGTATCTGGCTATAGAACATTCCTTCTCAGGAAATAGCCTTTGTCCAGAAGAGAGATGCTCCCTCTGGAGGCTAGTCCTTAAAAGATCCAAGGGAGGTGTGCACTTGGGTCTCCTCTTTCTGGTCATGTGAGAAGCACAGATGAATTACTTGCACCTATGCTTCCTGGGCCAGCCACCTCCATTCACCAGGTGCTCAATCATCAGTTCAGGCCATGACATAAAAGTTCCCTTACAGCCCCATAGAAGGGGGAAGTTGTATTTGGTAGACTGGGAAACCTGTAACCTCCAAGTACTTCCTCCAGTGAGGAAAAGAGAGGGGACAATGTGTTGAGAGGAAGGATAAAGTGGAGGCTGGGACTTCTGATGTGTTGAGAGAATCTACTGGAAAAATGTTTCCAGTAGACTCTCTCTTTATTTGAATAAAGAAAGCTAAGACTTTTCCTCTGTCACTTTTTGGGATAAAGATAATTGAGCAAGTATATTTGAGTAACGTTTTCCCAATGACTTGGGGGCTTGTCTGGGATCCTTCGACTCTCTGGGGTCAGTGGGTGCCTGAGTGAGCTGACAAGCATCCTCACCAATTTATGGTGATCAGCTTGTTTGGGGGCTGTCGGCAGCAGGGTGTATGAATCCTTCTTGGTTTTTGGCTCAAAGCTTGCTTTCTGAGGCCTTTTTGCGATAAGATCACTTTATCTAGGAGATGGAGAGGTGGGTGTTGCCCGTTCTCCCCCCCCCCCCCCCCCCCGCCTCCTCGCCCCCTGGACAACCCTCACAAATCACCTGTGTGGGACCCAATTTTACCATTTGAAATATTACTTTGGAGATGTCCTCTGCATCTGACGCAAGATGAGATGTGCTTAGGGTGTTTACTGCGTGGAACGTCTCCCTGGTCCCTAGTGACCAAATACTCCTGTTAGGTAATGTGTCAAAAACCTGGGGTAATCGATTACCCTCGCCCGTCCTGCATGAAAACACATCAGGACTGGCAGGTGGGCATCCCTGCTCCATCCTCTCTCCCCTGGCACACGCGCTGAGGATGGGCACTCCCACCCCACCACGTGCCACCCCCCTCTCCCGCCCACTCTCTCGCCGCACCCCCCCCCCCTCACCACCCCAGAGCAAGAACGCTGCCACCCCATCGTAATGCTGACCCTCTCCCACCTCTACCCCTCCCAACCATTCTTTGGACCTCCTTAGACTAATAAGTTTTGTCGGCACTAACCCCACCTGAAAAGTTCGTTCTGTCGTCAACGGCAACACCCACGCCCGCCCTGAGCCTGGTCTACTTCACACACACTCCCCTCCTCCCTTCTCCCACTTACATGCCCCCTTACTTGCGCTATCCCATCTCTTGCCCACTCTCCTTTTTCTTTCTCTCCCCACTTCCTTTGCTTTTTCCCTTCTTCTCTACTGACCCACCCATTTACCCTTCCCTTCCTCTGCATACTTCCCATCTCCCTCTCTCCCCTCTCTTCCTACGTCCCCTAGATCCCCTCTTCATCCCAAGTGTGCTCCGCGTCGTGCCTCCACTTTAATCTCTTCACTCATCTTCTTTCGCCCTGTCCATCGAGCAATCGCCCACTCACTCCTTGCTTCCCCCTTTTTCAGCTCTCTCCCTTTACCTTCTTCTCCTCCACTGTTTGCCCCCCCTTCCCCCCCCTTCACTCCTTCACCCTCTACTTTCTTCCCTGATCCTACCCTGACTAGTGATTTTGTACCTAATTACATTGGTCCTCTGACCCCCAACACATCCCTGCGACACACACCATTGTTTCATTTTATCCCCTATGCGCTTCCATCCATCGTAACGCGTACTCTGCGCAGTTCCCGAACCCACGCCATAATCCTCCCTCACCTCTCTCCTTCTAGCTTATTTCTCTTTTCTCACCACTCACCCCTAGTTGGCACTGCTCGCCAGCCAAGCTGTATATTACCTGCCGCGTATTTTCTACCTCTTCTCTTCCATCCTGAGCGCACACACCAACAACCGACATCCGTCTAGCATGCATCCCGCCCGACCTCTCTCCAGCGATTGCCACCTTTCTCTTTCCCCTCCTCCGCATGACCCACGACTGGTCCTGCCAATCTCCCCTCCTGTTGAACCGACTGAACGATCAAAAGGTGAATTCTCCCGGTTTAAATTTATGTCATCCCCCCTTTGGTACACGCTCACCTATATTACGGCTACCCTCCCCCTACGATCAAATACGAACTTCTCCCCACTCCCTGGCCCCTCCTCGACCGAACCCCGCCTGGTACTCCTCACCCTAATGTAAACACATTTCTCCTTCGCCACCCCCCTGGTGGCGCCGCAGCACCACGCCCCCCTCTCACCTACTGGGCATTAATGCTCGCGCATTCGTGTGCCCTCCCTCTGTCCCTCCCTGCTCTCACATCTGTTTCTTGTGAGCCACAAATCTGGACAAAGGCCGTTTCATCCAAGCTCGTGGCATTTTCATCTGCCATCACCCAGTACAAGAAATATTCTACCGACGAGCAGTGGACGCAGGGTACCAGTCGGAGAGACCCAACCAAAGAATGATCAGGCGGACGAGAGCAACCCCCTACCACTGTGAGACAGGCGAGGGAGCCTGGGCTTGTTTCGCCTGGAGAAAATTGAATCCTCAGAATGGCTGCCCTGCCGCGCTCCCCGACGTGACCCTCATTGCCGCCTCGATAAGTTACCTTACTACCAGGGAGCCTCAAAACAGCTCCGCCGGACTCAACCTCTTGAAACCTGTTTATGAATAATGACATGACCAGAGGAAATGGTTTGAAGTTGCGGCAGGGAAGCTTTTCTGGTGGATTATGTCGGACGGACGGATGCCTCTTTACAAGATCGAGAGTGGTGTATCGGTGCTGGACACAGCTGCCCCAGAGATGGTTGTGGATGCCTCCTGCGCACTCTCAGCAGGCTGTTAAAAGCGCCCAGACTTCTTTGGCCTTGATGGGGCCCTGGGCAACCTGATATTAGTAATAAAATGGGGAGGCCTGTTGGTTGGCCCTAGCACCTCGCTCGGCAAGTGGGGATTGGAGATTAACTCTCATCCTCTGAGGTCCCTTTCAACCTTGGCAATTCTGTGACTTCCCTCAGGACACCTAAATCTCACATTGATTTTGACAATCCGTTATCTTCATACCGTCGCGGAATAAAAAGTGTTTAGTTTAGGAATGCCTGGGGGAGGGGCAACCATAAGTTCGGGAAAATGGAAAAATTTGCACTCTCATGGGGGGATAAGCCATCCCTCCCTCACCACCACGCTACCACCCTGGACTTAAATCATTATACCACATGATGATTCACGTTCCTGCCGATGGTCAGAGGACCAAGCCACCCAGGATGAAAAAAAGCCAGAAACATGAGTGCCTAGTTGGGACAAGGTGACTTCGCGCCACAATCTGTATCAGTCTCTCTTGGGCGCATGGGCGTACAGGGACTCTTCTATTGATTTTCCCCTTATTCTTTCTCGCTCTATTTCGTCCTTCCAAATCATACACATCTATGTAGAGCACATTGGAAGTTAAAGACTTTTCTGCTGTTACACTTATTACCCATTCAGTCCTCCCTGGCGCCTGCCCATTTTTTTAGGTACCTAGTTCTCAGAAGAGAAAGAACTAATGACCCCCGAAGACTTTTCTGTTTTCCATGTACGCGGGAAAGATTACAACTGCTCACACATCTCATAAGGACTGCTCTCTCTTTTGCTGCTCATAGAATACCAGGTTGGAAAGGGACCTCAAGGATCACCCAGTCCAACCTTTCTTGCTCCACAAGCTATAAACCATTACATTGTAGCTCCTCATCCCGAAACATCCTTTAAAAACTGTCAGGGACAGTGACTCCCCCACCTCCCACAGGGTAGGCCATTCCAGTGCTCTGACCACTCTCTGAGAGAAAAAAGTTTTTTCATTTCATGTCTACATCTATAACCTTCCATCTGGTTGTCTTACTCCCCCCAACTTGCAGCCATTTCCTTTGTGGGCTCCCCTTGTTCATTTATGCCCGAGCGCAAGAGCTTCCCAAACATACCCCTCGTCACTGTCTAAATTCGATTTTATGTGCTTCATTCACAGCACGGCCTCCGTCAAGCTAGCAGGTGCCGGACCGGGACGCGAGATATATCGTGTCCCAATACCTATGCCTTCCAGGACAACGGGAAACAGGGGCCCCCCCAACCAATAAATTTAAAATACCAGCGGCAATGATAGGAGGAGCCGAAAGCAAAACTAATTTACTAAAAAATTGGTATCGAAATGGAAGAAATGAAAACACCCCATCATACAATTAATAACGAATTGAAGCGTAATAAATCAAATATAATGAGAGTGTCACCGTCCACAAATATTAGATAGGCCTCACCAATACTAACATCTGAGGTTAGCACAGATGTGAACCGCTCCTGGTGTTCAATAAATTGAAAGCAGCCGCGGGAGGACGAGCATTGAAACAAGAACGAGAAATCATTCATGGTGATCCCTTTGCACCACGGGTAATTGCTAGATCCCTCCCCGCTTCAGTGACAGCACATCCAAGCCCCCTGGGTGTATGTAGTTCTGTAGTTAGTTCTTCTCTGCCCGGACAGGTGCCCGACTCGTGCTCAGTTAAATATACCCGGTAACCGTCCCTCACCCCAGTATGCACTCCAGGAGGGATATGCGGGGAGATCTATAAATCAAAAAAAGCATGAAACTCAGGACATTCCCACCCTGTTTGGCGAAAGCCACGCCCATCTGCCTCCGACATGATATACAACAAAACACCCCACTAATCCACACCACCACTAAACGTCAGCACGACTTGGATATACACAATAAACCCCCATGTCCTATCTACACCCCCCACGTTACCAGTTACTGTACTGCACTCCTTTCCACCCCCCCACCCACCCCCCCCGTCCCCTTCTCACCTACCCTATTTCTCTCCCTCCAAACAATCATAATCTCCCTTGTGGCACCACGACTTGAACATCCCCATTCTTCCGTGCCATCACCCACCCAAGTGCGACCACAGGTCTGGGCAAAAAGTTACACGAACGCGGTTTGCCCTTCTCCAGAAGCTGGACGACTTGAACCGCTTTTCCCAACATCTCCTTTACTTCCAGGACCTTCTCTCCCTCGGACCGTTCTGCCAGGATCTCGCAGGACCCATGTGCTTGATTATTTCCTCGCAGTGTTGATCCAACACCGGTAGCTTAGCCAAAGCCTCTCCAAAGCATTGAAGTGTTCTGCACCCCTTGCTTTCAACATGGATTTTAAAAACCCATCATTTCATTCAATTTACCAGACATGGTGCATGATAAGGGATATTCCTATGAATCACCTCACGCCATGATCTTCTGGCACGAGCTATTTACACATTAGTCGATGATCTTTTCGAAATGAGTTCCCATATCTGACTCAATTCATTTCTGGAGTGCCATGTGCCATGGACTTGTTTCTCGAGACCCAATATGGTGTTCAGGTGTGTTGCATGGGGTACTGCATATGTTTCAAGCCAACCCAGTGGTTGCCTCCACCATTGGTACAGCCACATTCATAACACCACTGCGGATCGGGCAAGGTGATATAATCAACTGCCATTGCCTCCCCATATTACTATACTTTTGCCGTTACAGCGCCCTTCCCACTCAGAGAGGTTCTCCATCCCTTCTTTGGCCTTGTTTGAATATTCGGCCACATGTTTCCCCAGTCTCAATGGCTAACCCCTGCTACACTAGCCATCCATAGCTTAAGTCAACCCCTGGTCTCTAGCCCATTTGTATTGTTGCATCTCTTCCTTTATGCCCGATGTCTCATGGGCCCACGAGCTCGAAATAATATTAACTTTTGTGTTTCCAGTCCAGGTCTATTGAGCCAGCCTCAATTTTGCTCCAGTTGTTCTACATGATTGGTTATTTTGCTCGTTCTTCATTAGTACCGACTCTTGGGCCATGTCGCCACTCTACATGGCGCCACCTTTACAACACTATTCTTTTTAGGAAGCAATATCTCTTCCACAGTTCACCGAACGCCCAAATAGAGGTTTATCCCCTTTTTTTGCCTCAAGTCTTTTGCTTTCCCACTGCTTTGTCACCACCACCCATAAAGGCCTTTTGCCACCATCCATGATCAGCTATAAAGATAACCGATTGAGCCATCCTCTTCCCCTGCTTCAGTCCCAGCCATCTAAAGGCCAGCTTGTGTTGGCACCCCGCCTCTTTACCTTTCTAACACAGTTGGACTTGATTTCCTCTTTCACCTTCAGCCGGCCTCACCTTGTCAACCCTCCTTCCTCCTGTTCTCGCCAGCTGGGCGCCCCTCCTTCCTTACCCACTGTCGTCTATCTCATCCTTCCCCTAATATTTTTTTCCATTCACCTCCCTTTCTCGTCCTCCGACGCCCCTCTTCTCCCCACCCAAATTTCCTCTCTCCCCCGATCCCCACCTATTTCGACTCCTTCTCCCCCTTCTCGTTGAACAGCTCCCAGCGCACCTCTCACCTGTACTATTTCATTTCCCTCTCTTCTTTCCTCCGATCACACGATTCTTCCTTTTACCTTTCGACTTTCATTGGATTCCTCTATTTCAAGCCTTCCCCATAAGCGTGGCCGGTCCTTCCAGCCTTTATTGTCTCTCACACTCGATGTCCCTCTTCTGCTGCGACCCTCGCGCGCCTATGTCGCCAAAAATTCTTTTTGTCCCCCACCTTTCAATCATATGCGCTCCCAGTCCCCCATCTGCCGATCACCCAAATCTAGACGACTCCACGTGTTCGTACAGATTCTGATAGCCGCTTCCCCACATCTAACGCTCCACTTTCTGATTGTACATCAACGCTTCGCAGACACACCTCCCCCACCTTACTCCCCGAACTTAAGGCTATCACAGCTTACGCCTTTTCTTCTTAGTAGTACATGCACTCCGACTCGTGGATGGATACTACTTTCCCCTTGCCCACTGACATTTCCCTCAGTTAGCATGCCGTCTCAGCTTTAGAGGTGCAAGACGGAGCTGTCCGGTTATTTTCAGCTATCCGACCTACCTCTCCAACGAGATATTGACAGCGTTCCACCGACAACCCCCCCTATCAACACTCTCTCCCATACTTTGCAGGTAAGCACTTCCTCCCCTTTTTCAAGATGGAGCTGTGCATCCCTCGCCTATCCCTTTTCGCACGACCTTCCCCCATCGTATTTCGCTCAGCACATCCCAGTAATCCCCACCGCGGTCATGTCCTAACGGTTTCTCCTTCTAGGCGCATACCTTGCCTCACAAGCTATCAGCCCAGTGGGACCTTTTCTCTCAAACTGTCCCAGACACGTGTAGCGGGATGTTTCCTTATCATTCTGTTCTCCCCGTACCCCCTAACTGGCCCCAGACGGCCACCGGCACAGCGTCACTAGCATCGCCCCTGCCCCCCTATTCAATCTGCTCGAAGGCCTGTCCTGTGCTCTAGCGGCCGGACACCTCCCGCCTATGAAACACACCTGTTCTACTTCTGCGTCACTATGATAACAGGGCCTGGGATCCACAATGCAAACTTACACTTTTCATTAGAAATCATTAGAATTACAAGGTTGGAAACGCCCCCTCAAAGGGATCATTAGTCAAACCGTCTTCTCATTACCATGCTACCCACAAACTAAATCATATTTCGTAGCTCCTCATGCAGAGCAACCTCTTGACACCACTGCTAAGCGCGCCCAGTGACTCCACCACCTCCCTGGGCACACTATTCCAGTGTCTGACCACACTCTTGAGAGGAAAAAGGTCTTCCTCATGTCTTACCTAAACCTCCTCTTGTCCAGCTTGTTTCCCAGGCCATTTTCCCAGGTCCGTTTGGTGCACTGGAGGAGAGGGGGCCAAAACCCCTTCTTAACCACCAACTCCCTTCAGGAAGTTGTAAGAGTGCCATGAGGTCTCCCTTGAGCCTTTCTCTCTCATCCAGACTAAACAACTGCAGTTCCCACAGCCACTCCTCATAAGACTTTGTGTGCTCCAGACTCTAACCGTTTTCTTGCCCTTATCTGGACACACTCCAGGGCTCAATGTCTTCCTTGTTAGTGAGGGGCCCCAAACTGAACACAGTACTCCAGGTGCGGCCCTCCCCCGTGCTTCTGAGTAAGGGGGATGATTACTCCCTGCTCCTGCTGCCACACTATTTCTAATGCCAGGCTAGGATGGCACTGGCCCTCCTGGCACCTGGGCACAACTGTGGTCATGTTCAGCGAGCATTCGACAACCACCCCCAGCGTCCCTTTTATCATTCACACTCATTTCCAGCCACTTGTCCCACAAGCGTATAACATGCATGGGGTTAGTGGCCAACACGTGACGGACCCGACCCTCCTTGGCCTTGTTGCCCCTCATCCCATTCACCTCGCACGCGATCACCTTATCTAGATTCCCTTGAAGGGCCTTTCCTACCCTCAGGCAGATCAAAACACCCCACCCAACTCGGTGTTGTCTGCAAACTTACCGAGGGTACACTTCAATCCCTCGTCTAGGTCATCAATAAAGAATTTAAAAAACGCTGGTGCCACGGTACACGACCCCTGGGGCGCACACACCACCTTGTAACAGGTCGCCACCCAGCTGGGACCTTAACCTCCACCCCCATACCATCCAACCCCCCACCCACTACCACACCCCCCCCCCCCCCCCGCCCCCCCCACCCCCCCCTCCCCCGGCAAGCCCTCTAGCCAGTTCCTTACTCAAAGGAGGTGTATACCTGTCCAGACAACGGGCAGCCACTTTACCCAGAAGAATCCGTGCGACCGTGTCAACAGGCTTGCCTGAAGTTCTAGGTCTAGGTAGACTACATCAACAGCCTTTTTCTCCTCATCTACCAGTCTGGTCACACCAGTCGTAGTAGAAGATCAGTTTTGTTAAGCACGACCTGCCTTTCATGACCCGTGTTGCTGGGGCCTGCCTCATCCCCCGGACCCACCCCATGCACGTGCCCATGTGATCTCACCTAAGATGATTTGCCATGACTTTCCCCCGTACCGATAGGTCAGGCTGACAGTCTGTAGTCCCTGGTCATTCTTAATGGCCCTTCCGGAAGATGGAGTCACATAAGGCAAGGCCTCCGATCCTCTGGAAACTCTCCAGTTAACCAGGAGCAGAGCAGTGACTAGAGGCGAGGCAGCTCGGCAATCCACCCCCTGCCAGCTCCCTTCAGCACCCGAGGTGTAGGCCATCCGGTCCCATCGACTTGAGACAGTCCAGGTTGAGGAGGAGGTGGAGAGCTCTCTGACTGTCTCACCTGATCGCTGGCGGGTATAGTCTGAGTGGCATACTAGAATTCCAGATCAGGGCATAAAATGCTGTCATTGGTTTTTTTATGTTTTTTGGTTTCAGTATTTTAGCATCAAAAAACATCAGTAATGGAATTAAAAGTTTTATGTCCAGGTACATATCCCTCTACTTACGGAAGTCATGGGGATCTGACACTTACGGGGTTGGGGGGAGGTTTCTCTTACTGTCTGGAGTGGGTTGATGGAGGGTGCTTTCCTAGACGTTCCAAGCCTATTCAGGTTTGACTAGGGTTTAAGGAACTCTATCTCTCTAATATTTTATTTCCGATTTATAGTCTCAATTAAATTAGATTGTATTTATATTGTCGTTATCCTATGATTAAGCATCATATAGTAAAATAGTTTAACTCACTCGATTGTCTGACGATTGTTTTTTTTTCTCGGCTTACTTCACATTAAAATTTTTGTTGGGGCGGGGGGGGGGGGCAAGGGGCATACTTGCCCCCTGTCACGGGATCGCTTGATCTAGTTATCCGTGACAGATTTTGGTGGGGAATGCAGGCATAGCTGCTTTTTAGCTTTTAGACACGGATCTTCTATGATATTAGAGAGATAGTTAGAAAAGCGATTATCAGTAGTACACAGGGTTTTTTGTTTGATTTTGTTTTGATTTTGATTCCGTTTTTTTTTGTTGATTGAATTTTTGTTTTTTTTTGGTGTTTGATGGAAATGGAAAACTGACTTGAAAGACTAGTGTACTGACAGTATTCTGAGGGGATATTTGTAAACTTGAGCACTGCTTAGTCTGGGGTAGTTGACTTGTTTTTTTTTTTTTCACCCCTCCTCTTGTTAGTTCAATTCACTAACCCCTTTTTTTTCGCAGATAACCACCCAGCGATGAACCCACTCTTTATCGTGGGGGCACTGAGTAAGGGAATATTAAAAGCTTTGGTGCTATTCGTGACCTTCTGGCCATCATCAATTCATTAATTCTTGTTGTGGGAATTGTTGTCATATATAACCACATAAGGGCATGATGGACGGACACCTGTACATGGTACCTATATTTGTACCTCTATGCAATGTGGTGTATGATATGAATTTTTGACACTTTCATCCAGATGGAATGGCAATTTTACAAACAACTACATCCCAAAGGAATAGCTACTTCTACCAAACAAATGATGTTCAGACAGTTTCCGGTTTCCTCTTGGTTTGTCAGACGTTTTTCGCAATACTTGAAGTTCATTCTCATGTTTGTGGGATAGCCCTGTTCGTGTCATCAATCTCCCTGGAATGTATTCCATTAACAGCGTGGTACGGTGGGAAGGTTCCGTCTCCTCACAAACCAGAGAATGCTGACTGGCAGGGAATATGGAGAGGTTTAGGAAAAATCTTAGAAGCATGGGGACCCGCAATGTCATGGGATTTCACTCTTGAACACCTGTGGGATCCCGAGAAACTAAGCCAGTATTTGAGTCAGGGACGGTGCGGCTTAGGTAAATCTAAGGAGGTACAACTTATTTGGGGTTTGGCTTGTGCTTACTGCGCCCTATATAATACTATTCTGGAGAGAGAGTTTCCGAGCTGAGGTTCAAGCCAAAGGGGAGAATCTCCAAGTCAAATCGGATCAATTACAGGAGACACCAGTAACAATATCAGTTGCCCCTGTGAAAGGCAAGAAATGGAAACAAGTGTCCTTGCGTCTAGAATGGAAAAAAGATAAAGAGGAGGTGGAGGAAGATCCAAATGAGGCGCCCTCCTCAGAACCACCAACATCAAGAAAGGCAAAAGGAAAAACTAAGAGACATGCAGAAGAGAGTGATGAAGAGAAGTCTCTATTACTACTCCGCAGCCTCTGAAGATGACTGAAATCCAAGGCTCCAGAAAGGAGTTTACACGGCGCCCAAATGAAACTCTCGTTTCCTGGTTGGTTCGCTGTTGGGATGGTGGGGCCAGTAGCTTGTCTCTAGATGATAATGAAGCTCGCCAACTAGGAGCCATTGCCAGAGATCCAGCTATTGACAGAGGAATTAGTCGATGTTTGGGTGGGGCTGCCACCCTCTGGGAACGAGTGTTAATAGCTGTGAAGGAAAGGTACCCCTTCAAAGATGACTTGAAGCCTGTGATGAAAAGGTGGGATACAGTTGAAAAGGGTATCCAGTATTTGAGGGAAATAGCCGTGGTGGAAATGTTTTATGACCCTAACTTTGTTCCTAACCACCCATGCCAAGGCCATAACCCTGAGAGAGGGAGGATGACGCCTGATATATGGCAGAAACTCACAACAACAGCACCAGACAGATACTCCGGTACGCTAATGGCAACATTTGACAGATACCAGGACCAACAGAGAAGACCCTTAGTTTTTGAATTGATTCTTACACTCCAAAGCTATGAACAACAGCTACCCCCTACTCATGCTTCCATTTCCGCCATCTCACAATAACGGACCAACTGAATGAAATGCAAGAGCAAGTGTCTTCACTGATTAATTGTGACAAACCTGCAGTAGTATCAGAAACGCTTGATGAAGATCAGGATAATCAAAAGAGTCTAATGAAGGAGATGATCAAACTAATGCGAATCCAACTAATTAAAGATGATGATCCCTCATTCTCACGTGCACCATCAAAAATCTCAGCTGTTAGAGGCAAACGCTCTCCAGCTCCAGGAAGGAATCCTACATCGCGAATTGCCTTGTGGCGTTACTTAAGTGACCATGGAGAAGACATGAGGAAGTGGCATGACCAAGCTACTCCTGTACTACGAGCACGGGTGAGAGAATTACAAAGCAGATCATCCACCAGTGCAGTTGCTCCGGTTACCAGAGGTAATGAATAGAGGGGCCCTGCCCTCAGTCGGGGGGGAATGTCATAATAGACTTTATTGGACTGTGTGGATTAGATGGCCTGGCACATCAGAACCACAGATGTATAAGGCCCTGGTGGACACTGGTGCACAGTACACTCTAATGCCCTCGAGTCACCAAGGGACAAAATCAATTTATATTCATGGGGTGACTGGGGGTTCCCAAGAGCTGACTATGTTGGAGGCCGATATCCACCTCACTGGTAAAGACTGGCAAAAGCACCCTATAGTGACTGGCCCGGGGGCTCCATGTATACTTGGTATCGATTACCTCAGAAGGGGATACTTTAAGGATCCCAAAAGATGTTGATGGGCCTTTGGAATAGCTGCTGTAGACACAGAAGGTGTTAAGCAGCTCTCTGTTTTTCCTGGCCTATCAGAAGATCCGTCTGTTGTGAGGTTGCTACAAGTAAAAGCACAACAGGTACCAATTGCTACAAAAACAGTGCACAGACAACAGTACCGCTCCAACAGGGATTCGTAGCTCCCCATTCATAAGCACTTTCGTCAGCTAGAGTCAGGGAGTGATCAGCAAAACTCTCTCACATTTTAACAGCCCCATATGGCCAGTGCGTAAAGCCAGTGGAGAATGGAGGTTGATGGTGGACTACTGTGGCCTGAATGAAGTCACACCCCCACTGAGTGCTGCTGTGCCGGACATGTTAGAACTCCAGTATGAACTGGAATCAAAAGCTGCCAAATGGTATGCCACCATTGAGATTGCTAATGTTTTTTTTTTCCATTCCTTTGGCTAAAGAATGTAGGCCACAGTTTGCTTTCACCTGGAGGGGCATTCAGTATACCTGGAATCGTTTGGCCCAGGGGTGGAAACATAGCCCAACCATTTGCCATGGGTTGATCCAAGCTGCACTGGAACAGGGAGGTGCTCCTGAGCACTTGCAGTACATTGATGACATCATTGTGTGGGGCGATACAGCAAAGGAAGTTTTTGAGAAAGGAGAGCAAATAATCCAGATCGTTCTGTGTGCTGTTTTTGCTATTAAGTGAAACAAAGTGAAAGGACCTGCCCAGGAAATTCAGTTCCTAGGTATAAAGTGGCAAGATGGCCGTTGTCACATCCCGACAGTTAGGGAGGTCTCCGCCCTCTAATAAGAAAGATACACAATCTTTTCTGGGTGTAGTAGGTTTTTGGAGAATTCATGTTCCAAACTACAGCCTCATTGTTAGTCCCCTTTATCAGGTGACACAGAAGAACAACAATTTAGCATGGGGTCCTGAGCAGCAGCAGACTTTTGAGCAGATTAAGCAGGAGATAACCCATGCTATGGCCCTGGAGCCAGTACAGACAGGACGGGATGTAAAGAACATCCTCTACACTGCTGCTGGAGAGAAAGGTCCCACTTGGAGTTTGTGGCAAAGAGCCTCAGGAGAGACCCATGGCCAATCCCTGGGATTCTGGAGTCGAGTGTATGGATGGTCTGAAGAGTGCCCACTGGAGGGACTGATCGAATTGGTTTCCTCCCAACTTGCATCATCCAACGTTTCAGCTATCAAATGAAGACGTCACCTGCTATAGCATGTGACAACTGTAAGATTACATTGCATATGGCCTTGTGGCGTTACCTATGTGACCGTGGAGAAGATATGAAGAAGTGGCCTAAAAGAGCCACTCCAGCACTTGAAGCACGGGTAAAAGAATTACAAGCCAGATCAACCACCAAGGTGAACTTCTCCAAAAAGATGATTGCTCCAGTTGCTGCGTGACACAGCAATAGCCGTAAGAACAAGAGGTAACAAATAGAAAAGCCCTGCACCCAGCTGGGAGGGGAAGGGATAATAGAGTGTTTTGTACTGCGTCGATTAGATGGCCTGGCACATCAGAGCCACAGAAATATAAAGCCCTGGTGGACACTGGTGCACAGTGCACTCTCATGCCCTTGAGTCACCAAGGGATAAAATCAATTTGTATTCATGGAGTTACTTGGGGTTCCCAGGTGTTGACTCCTCATCCCTATCTCCAAATTGGAGGGATGTGGATTTGATGGGTGGACCACCTGATGGATAAGAAATTGGTTAAAAGGCCGCAGACAGAGGGTGGTCATCAATGGCTCTATGTCCATGTGGAGGCTGATAATGAGCGGTGTCCCCCAGGGGTCTGTTTTGGGACCGGTTGTCACGGACCATGACACCGGTAATTCCATGTATGCGTTTGTTCAATGTTTGGTAATTATTGTTTGTTTTGATATATTAAGTGTATATATTAAGTGTATATATTAAGTGTAGTGATGTGGAATAAGGGGTGGGATGTCATTATTTTATGATTTTTGGTTATCGGTATTCCAAATGATAACATCATATTATGTTTCCCCCTTACCGGAGGTGTGGATCTGCAGATCCCTCTGCCCCGCTAGTCACGGAACTGGGCCGAACTAGCCTGTCAACCATCCTCACAGCTGTGAGAATTTTTGAGCATCCTTTGCTTTTGGAGTTCCTTTATACCTCACCTTGCACAGATCCTGAGGCTTCTATATGGACTAAGAAAAGCTAATGGTTGGATTGGGGATGTATGGAACAAGATGCTTTCTAGGAAGCCAAACTAGCTGTCAAACAAGCACAGGCACTTACTATATTCAATTCCCATCTTACCTGCCAAGTTAGATGTACATGTAGCTCAGGAATGGTTTGGGTGAGGTTTGCGGCATTGTCAGGGTTCTGTCTGCACCCCTATTGGTTTCTGGTCTCAGGTTTAGAATGGAGTAGAAGAAAGGTATAGCTTGACTGAAAAACAGTTATTGGCCACTTATTCTGTCTTGCGGGCAGTAGAACCAATAACACAAACAACAGAGGTACTAGTAAAAACACTACCTATTCAAGGGTGATTGAAAGATCTATCACACATTCCTAAGATAGAGGTGGCCCAAGCCCAAACAGTGGCATGGTGGGTTGCCTCTCTGGGACAGCAAAGTCACTTGTACTGCTTGCTGTTAAAAGAAGAGCTACAAGATATACTGGGCCCAGTGATGTACCATAGTGATGTCCCTTAATAGAGCAATATCGCTCAGCAAGAGAGCAGTCCTGTACAAGAGGAAAAAATACCCTATCTCAGGAGATACCTGGTACACGGATGGGTCCAACAAAGGAAATTCTAGTAAATGGCAAGTAATTGCATACCATCCTTCGACTGAGACCATCTGGTTTGAAGAAGGGAATGGACAGAGTAGCCAGTGGGCTTAACTAAGAACAGTGTGGATGGTTATAAACCAGGTGATGGTCCGTTGTACATCTGCACAGATAGCTGGGTTGTCTATCAAGGACTTACCCTTTGGATTGCACAGTAGGCTGCTAAGGATTGGACTATCCATGACCAACCAATTAAGCAGAAACATGTAGTTGGATAACTGGAATGTGGTTAGGCATGGAACAGTATATGCCTACCATGTATCTGACCCATGCAGTCACTGGGAAATGATGAAGCTGATATAGTAGCTCGGATAAGGTAGCTAGATGATTCACTGGCAGATAACATCAACAAACAGCTACATAAGAAGTTCTGTCGTGCTGGACAGAAGACTGTGGGCAGCAGTAAGAGCATGGGGGCTGCCCATTCGAATGTTGGATATCATCCAGGCACATCAAGAATGCAAAGTGTGCTACAGGATATGACCAAGCGCGTCCCCACAGAGGACAGCAACCCTTGCAGACATGACAGGTCGACAACTACATAGGCCTCCTCCCTCAATCTGAAAGGGCCAGATATGCTTTGACTTGTGTCGACATAGCAAGTGAATTAATGCAGGCCTATCCAGTGCCAAAAGCAAATCACGCCTATACTATCAAGGCATTAACTGAATTAATGGAAGTATATGGGATTCCCCAAGTCACTGAAAGTGACCAGGGTATGCACTTTACAGGAACTATGGTACAAAAGTGGGCTGAGGAAAATAACATCGAATGGTAGTTCCATCTGCCTTATACTCTGATGGGAGTAGGCCTGATACAGCGGTATAATGGCATTCTAAATGCTGCTCTGAAGACTGACTCCCAGTCATTGCAGGAGTGGACTGAAAGACTACACAAAACACTGAGAGACCTGAATGAAAGATCTAGCACCATGCATATGTTACAAACAACTTGGGTCTTCCTGCTTAGGATCCAAATCAAGGGTAGTGATATATGACTGAAACACCAAGTTGGAATGATAAATAATTTTCTGCTCCCTGCCCCTGAGAATTTTGGAACCTGGAAACCACAAGGTAAGATTGAATGAAGGAAAGGAAGTTAGGTTAAAAGTTATGTGCGTTCATGAGGTTTTGAATCGGCAGCTGCAGATTTGACCTTGCTAAGCCAGGTTCTCCCTGCTGATAACAGATGCTTTTCTACAGACTTAAACAATTAGTGCAGACAGTGAGTCTCCTGTTTTTCCAAATAACATCGTTAGCTATCCTATCTCTGGAATGCAAGGTAGCAGACTTGAACAGTAAAACCACAAATTAACGGAGAAGCAGCGTATTGGTGAACGGAGTTGTGGCTGATGAGACAACCAACCAGAACCAGCCAAGTGTCCTCCATACTAACCCAAGTCCAAGAAATTAAGATGACGACCTTCATCAGAAAGACCACCAAGAGATACGTGTGTGCAAAAAAGCTGAGACTTGGGGCAGGGGGGAATGTCAATCATTTTGGGGACTCATTGTAATAACCCAGCCTTTTCTTGGACATCTAATGCATATGTAAGCAGCTTGCTTTTAAAGTATGTGCCTTTCTTGCCCTCCGGTGTGCAGGCTAGATTATGTGCGGTGCTGATTAAATATACCTGCTTTATAACTACTCTGTGGTTATAGAATTTGATTTCCCCATGTCAAGATTGCCGTGGGAAGTGCAAGTGGGGCCAAAATGGCGTGGACTACTTCCATCATGGGGAGAGATTATTAGAAGGGAGAGAAAGGGTAACTCCACAAGTAATTGGAACATGGCCATCAGAAATTATAATACACAGCCCAAATTTCATTGCAGAGGGGACCCTAATTATGTCTCTCTGGCAGATCAGAACCCCCACTTTTGGTACCTGATATAATTATTCAACTGTCAATATCAGGCCAAAGGGTATAGTATAAAAGGCTTGGAAATGCCCTGTCCAAGCAAAAATTTTGTCACAGTACAGGAATAGGGCATGTATTGTACCATGGAGGGCAGATCTTCCTCAGTGCCAATTAAACATCTATTCTACTCCTCCTTAGATCCATGGCCCACCAGGATGACTGACAGAGGCAGAAGCAGCAGGAATTGTGGTATCCCTGAAGAATTACCACAGCATCTTGTTCTTCAGTGACGTTTAATGACAGAGTTTTTGAACGTATTTCGCAAAAGAAGCTGGAAGGACATAAAACTGAAAACTATGGACTGTCTATGTCATGATGTGTAGTGGAATTCCTAGGTCACAGCCTGAACCAATACGTGAGCATGTGAATGCCTGGTGTGCAGTCTGAGTCTGTGCAGGTTTCCCTTCCCCCTGCCCTTCTCCTGTGGTGCAAGAGTAAGAATGGGAGAAGGCTGCATTCCTCAGCTCGCCCCTTTCTTCAAACTGTTGCTGGAAGGGGTGGGTTAATTCCTTTGTCTTTGTTATCTTTTCCTATAGAGCATATATCTCAAATAAAGGCTCTGTCATCACCGTTGTCTGCTCTACATTTTGGCAAGCCAGGAAGATTAATATCTTTAAAGGTATTCAATTATAAGCCTCCTAAAATATTTACCATGGCATTTCTGAACAATATCATGCAGTGGTTTGGACAGGGGAATACTAGCCCTTTAAATGAAGTTTTGCCAGACCATGTGCCCAGATTCCTAGGATCCCCATATCACGGGATTGCTTCTATCATTGAAAAATGGGGCTCCCTGCAGGGCGGAGAAAATGTCCAGGAGTCCCCAGCCCGCCTGGCTGAGTATTTCAGTAGTCTTAGCAAAAATATACTCACTACTTGAGAACAACAGGTAGCTGCCTCCACGGTGGTGTGGCTGCTGCTGATTGGCTTGAACCAGCTAAGAGTCTCTCACTGATGAAAATCAACTGTTGCGTGACAGTGTTGAAAAACTGGAAAGACAGGTTGTAATTTTGATGGGAAACAAACCTAATCCAGTCATTCCCCTACAGAAGATCCAGAATCTCTCTCTAGAAATTACTGGGGACCCTGTACAAGAGAATCCATATAAACTGGACTCTGTAAATGAAAGCACTAAAAGGCCAGATCTTGAGGCTCCACTAGAGCTAGATCCCTTTGAGATCCAACCAGTTGTAACTCAAAAAATGAAAAAAACACAGGATAGGTTAGTGGAGCTGCCCCCTGACCAGTGGCCCCCTGCCCAGACCATGCTACAAGTAACAGCTCGCCCATAATAACAGCTCAGCAGCTGAATTAATGGATCTAGTACAGCAGTTTAGACAAATACTGAGAGAGAGCATGCCAGCATGGCTGCTCCGACTATATGACATGGGGGCAGAAAGCATTGTGGTGAATGGACTGGAAATTTCAAAACTGGCATCCATTACCACTCACTCTGCCCTCAGGCAAAGACTATATGCAGCTGTCCAACATAATGAAGAAAATCATTCATTGAATGGTTAATAGCTGCATGCCATATGACATGACCAAATAAGAGTGACATACCATTAAATATGGGCCTATGGTCCTCTACGGAGAACTTGCAAAACTACATTTGAGAATGAGGCATGAAGGAGGCAATCTATGAGGAGGATTTTGCGAGCCTAGAAGTGATTAAATTTTCAGCAGTGTATGGGAACTGCTGAGTCAGGGCCTGAATCTGATTAGTCACCTGAGGCGAGCAATGAGTCAGTCCTGGGAGCACAGGTGAAAGCAATTCACCTGTGCTGCAGGAAGGGGGTGGAGCCTGGCTCCACCTCTCCTAGACCCATTTAAGAGCTGACTACCAGTGGGGAAGGATTGCTCTCTCTTTGGAAGATCCACTCCACTGGAGTTTCCTGAGCAAGCCCCCGACACGGGTAAGCCTCCTAATTATTTTCTTTGTCTCAGTGTGCCTAACTGTCTTGTTTATTTCATTATTATAACATCTTAATATTATTAAATTATAAAGTATTCCTTTATATGATTTTCATTGATTATACACTTGGTGAGCCAGGCAGGCAAGCCGAATACACTAAAACTTACACTATGTCCTTTCTTTAGAATTTCTGTAAATGGTTCAAGGGGGAGAACGCTACCCCCCTCAATAAAATAATTCCAGGGCAGATACCAGGATTTGTGGGATCCCCTTATTATGAATTGGCAACTATCATTGAAAAATGGGGTCCCCTACGTGTTATGGGAAATGTTTCCCCATATCGCCTAGCAGATTACTTTCAGGGACTAGGCAAAGATATATTAGTCACTAGAGAAAGACAATTAGCTGCTTCTACAGTGGCATGGCCGCTATTAAATGCTTTAAACAATGTTGAAATAAGGAATAATACTTTAGTGAATGAAAATGAACTTCTAAAAGATCGTATTGAGAAGTTAGAACAGGAACTTGGCATATTAACAGGAAAAAAACCAATTCTACATCTTCCAATAGGTCAAGTTCGTAGTATTTCAATAAACAATGACCAGGCTCCTGAATCAACGGACTGTGTTGATCAGGAAAATAAACAATCTAAATTGGATCTTGAATCTCCAATTTTGACAGATGCACTAGAAGTCCGTCCTGTTCTAACTCAAAAAATGAAAAAGGTACAGGACAGACCGGCAGGGGTGCCGCCTGATCAGTGGCCCCCTGCTCAAACGCACTTGCACATAACAACAGCCCGACCATACATGGCAACAGAACTAATGGACTTAATCCAACGATTCTGGCAGAAACCTAGAGAAAGTGTGCTGGCTTGGTTATTAAGACTATGGGATTCTGGGGCAGAAAGTGTTCTGGTGAATGGCCCCGAAATAGCCAAATTGGCCACAATGACCATCCATCCTGCTCTTAGACAGAGGTTATATGCGGGAATCAATATAATGATGAAAACCCATTCTATAATAGATGGTTAATGGCGGCCGCCGTATGGTATGGCCCAAATAAATCTGATATTCCCTTACATATAGGGATGTGGTCCTCCATGGAGGACCTTCAAAATTACATTCGGAACTAGGCGTAAGGGAAGCGATTTAACGAAGATACCTTTGATGGCCCTGATCTGGTCAAATTCTCAGGCGGGATGAGAGACCTAATCTACAACCATGCTCCCCTCCCATCTGTATGGCACTCGTTCCTCTATATTAAATCCCCTAGGGGCCTCAGAAAGCAGTTGTCCAGTACATGCTGCCCAGTTATGGCTGACCTAGGAGAAACAGAACGCCTTGCGAGTAGGCGGCAACATTAGGACACTAGAAGAAGCACGGAGGTCGTGCTGGTGACTAAAGACCAAAATGCTGGGTAATCTAGCTCCTCAATCGGGACCAATAAGGGTCTCGCGCCGAAAACAAAGTGTTTATGATTAATTCGGGCTGGGTGTCCAATTTTGCTAAGAGTTGACGGCCAGCCCAACCATATCCTTCGCCAACTGTGGAAACACTAAAGGACAACCAAGAATTTCAAACCTAACCCTAAGAAACCAAGGGTAAGGGTTATAAATGAAGGAATGCAACCAATGACATGGAACTTAGAGGATTGCGTTGTTCCTAATAGGGGAAAAAAAAGCCCCTCAAGGTGCTTCAGGCTACAGTGCCTGAGCCACCTGAAGCATAAGAATTGCCATAGCTCAATTCATGGCGTGAGGAGGGATTTTAGTCCCCCTAGGGCCGCCAGATGGGACTGGATGCCCTATGTAGAAATTACGAGTTATTGGGCCCGAAAAAACATTCGAAGAGGTATATGGCATTAGTAACACTGGATCAGAAACATCAAATTATTTATGGAGATCCCAACAAATTGGATGAGACAGAATGAATGATGGTGGCTTTTGGGGGACTGTCCCCAAAACATGGTGAAAAACTGGGGTTTGGGGGGTTGGCATCTCCCCACCCCAGGAGTATAAGGGGTATCTATTAGCCCCAGTCCAGGATAACATCTGGCTTAAGATATTCGATGGGAGTCTGGCCTCTCCAGACACTGTGGGCAGAGTTCAGACTTTGACAGAGATGTATCAGTATCGCGGTTTGTGCAGGCAATATTAGAGGCCATGCGATAACATGGGCCCTATTTGCCTGCTGAAGACCAGCGCCAGATTACTAATGCAAGAATTACAGACCTCCTGGGTGGGCAAGATGAAATATCGGAAAACGTGCAGGAATTAAAGAAAGTGGGCATTATAAGACCTGCATGCAGCCTCATATAATTCCCCATAGGGCCAGTGCGGAAGTCGGATGGCACGTGGAAAGGAACGGGATTACAGAGAATTAAATAAGGTCACGCCGTCTATTCATGCGGCCGTACCCAATATTGCCTTCCTAATGGATACGTTGAGTAGGGAGATAAAAACCTATCATTGTGTCCTAGATCTAGCAAATGCGTTCTTCAGTATCCCTGTTGCTGAGGAATCGCAAGATCAGTTTGCGTTTATGTGGGGAGGCAGGCAGTGGACCTTTCAGGTCCTGCCACAGGGGTACGTGCATTCACCAATGGATGTTAGCCTGTATCGTTATACTGATGATCTCCTGCTGTCATCCGACTCACTGGAGGTAGTAGGGCAGGCGGCAGATTCATTCCCCACCTATTTACAACAGAGGGGATGGGCTGTAAATCCTCAAAAGGGGCAAGGTCCGGGCCTGTCCATAAAATTCCTGGGGGTGGTTTGGTCAGGAAAGACCAAAGTACTCCCCAGTGCTGTCGTAGATAAGGTTCAGGTGTTCCCAGTCCCTACAACATCAAAGCAGTTGCAAGAGTTCCTAGGTACACTGGGTTACTGGCGTTCCTTTATTCCTCACTTAGCACAGCTGCTAAGGCCACTGTTCAGACTCACAAAAAAGGGGGGCAGCTATTGGCTGGGAAAACAGAACAGGATGCTTTCCGACAGGGCAAAACTGGCAGTTAAAACAAGCCCAGGCATTGGGTAATGTGATCCACCCTCCCAGCTGAGTTGGATGTTCACGTTACTCAAGATGGCTTTGGTTGGGGCCTGTGGCAATGCCAGAGTTCTGTTCGGACCCCCCATTGGTTTTTGGTCTCAGGTCTGCATGGAGCAGAAGAAAGATACAGTAGATTGAAAACAGTTATTGGCTGCCTATTCAGCACTACAGGCAGTAGAGCCGATAACCCAGACAGCTTGCAGTTACAGTGAAGACCACTCTGCCAATTCAGGGGGTGGGTGAAAGATCTGACCCACCTTCCTAAGACAGGGGTGGCCCAAGCACAAAACAGTGGCACGATGGGTTTGCTTACCTCAGCCAAAGGAGCAGTTCGTCTCATCACCCTTGAAGAAGAGCTTCAGAAGATCCTAGGTCCAGTGACCTATCACAGTGATGCACCAAAAGAAACACTGGTCGCTCCACCAGAGCAGAGTCCCGTTCAGGAGGGGAAATATCCTATCCCTGAAGATGCCTGGTACACAGATGGGTCCTGCAAGGGCAACCTGAGCAAGTGGAGAGCGATAGCATACCATCCTTCGACCAAGACTATCTGGTTTGACGAGGGGGATGGTCAGAGCAGCCAATGGGCGGAACTGCGAGCTGTGTGGATGGTTACAACCAAGGAAACCGGTGATGGTATTCTGAATATCTGTACAGATAGTTGGGCTGTGTACCGAGGGCTCACTCTTTGGACTGCACATGGGGCTGCCCAGGAATGGGACTATCCACGCCCACCAATCTGGTGCAAAGACATGTGGTTGGCATATGGAATGCAGTAAACACAGGACTATATGTGTCCTACCATGTTTCTGGTCATCAGCCCCTACAGTCCACCGGGAAATATGAAGCTGACACGCTGGCCTGAGTTAGATGGATTGAGAATTCCCCATCTGAGAACATCGCCCGTTGGTTACATCAGAAGCTATGGCATGCAGGACAAAAGACAATGTGGGCAGCTGCTAAAGCATGGGGGCTGTCCATACAACTACCTGACATCGTCCAGGCATGCGAGGATTGGGACGCTTGCTCTAAGATGAGACCGAGATCGTTGCCCGAAACGACAGCCCATCTTGCTAGAGGACACAATCCTCTCCTGCGATGGCAGGTTGATTAACTGGCCCACTTCCTCGATCTGAGGGGCGGAATGGGCCCTGCGCACGACACTGCAAGTGGGCTACTGCGGCTATCCAGTGCCGAAAGCAAACCAG